>NW_019014498.1:142783-178369 GCF_000150535.2 Carica papaya
GAATTCTTCTTGGGCAGCCTTGAGATTCTTTGATCACCTAAAGGGATTAATATTTTCCAAAGAAAATTTGTTTTGGATCTCTTGACATATACTAGTTTTTTGGGCTATAAGCCAATACCCACACCAATGGTTTTCTCTATAAAGTTGGTCAAGCAGGATGGTTTTCTTCCTGCGGATGTTTCTTTGTATTGGCAACTTGTTGGTAAACTTTTATATGTTACTAACACTCATCCAGATATTAGTTATTATGTTTAACAACTTTCTCAGTTTTTGGATGCTCCTACAATAATGCACTTACAAACTGCACATCGAGTTTTAAGGTATCTCAATGGTACTCCTGGTTAAGGACTTTTCTATTCTGCTCAAAGTTATTTACATCTGTAAGGCATTTAGTGACTCTGATTGGGTATCTTATGCTGATTCCCATAAGTCCCTCACTGGTTTTTGTATTTTTCTCGGTGATTCTCTTGCTTTTTGGAAGACCAAGAAACAACGAACCGTTTCTCGATCTTCTTATGAAGTTGAGTATCGTGCTTGAACCATGGTCACTTGTGAGTTACAATGACTACATTTTATGCTTCTTGATCTACATAGTGATTCTCCTACTGTAGCTTTGTATTGTGATAATTTGTCGGCTATCAAGATTGTAGAGAATCTTATTTTTCACGAACGCACAAGTACATAGAGATTGATTGTCATTTGGTCAGGTAGAAGCTTTCAGATGATCTTCTTCGCTTGCTACCTGTTTCATCTTCACATCAACTTGCTGATTGTTTTACCAAAGCACTTCAACCTTCTTTGTTTCATACTAATATTGTCAAGCTGGGTATCCAAAATTTGTATACTCCAGTTTAAGGATGGGCTAATAGAATATTAGATAGAATGACATTAATGTAAATACTTGAAACTATTAGGTTATTTTTTTCCAAAATTACTTCCTTGTATAAATAATACTCAGTATGTACAGTAAAGAAGACAGAAAACAATTTTTCCAATTTCCCAATTTCAGTTTTCGACATTCTGTTTCTCTCTCACAAGTTTCTTGAGCAGCATTCATTTTGATTGGATTTTCTTATCAAATTTCTTTTCATTTGATCATTCATCTGCTCATTGATTCTTTACTGATTCTAATAATAATGTACATATACATTTAACAAAATTTGTTTTGTTAATTAATTAATATTATAAGACTAAAAAGTAGAAATTCGCCACTGCCACCCAAATATTATTTTTGAAGTGCCCAGTATGGCAGAAATAGATGGAATATTGGCTCCGTCGGTTTAGCAATAGTAAGAATAATGCAAAAGGTGCCAAAGAATTTAACAAAACAATTTTTTTTATATAAATTTATACGCCAACTTTGTGTAGAAATTCCGCTGAGAATAAATTAACTAATAAATTTATTTATTAATTTGGATTATTATGTGCTTTACCGCACGTGTTGAAAGGCTTCATAAATTAAATTTAAATCAAACCAATTAAATATTTTGAATGTCTCAATTAATATATCTGGGGAATATTTCACCCCCAGTACTAATAATATCTCAAGAAAGACTCTTAAAAGGTTGAGCTAATAATTGAGAAAACAGTGAATTGGCCTTTGGACGACTGTATCACTAATTTGTAATGGTTCTCAGAATTTAATACAACGAGTTTAAAAGAGGTTGCGTTAAAAACTTAATTTGGGTTTACTATAAATGAATGTAAGTGGTCAAATTTACTTAGTTTCATTAATAAATTAATTTACACATGTTAAATTAACTAAAATTATTTATAATCATTAAATTAGTCAACAGATCAAAAATGAATCTACCATTTTTAACAACATATATACATAACATATGAATATTTACTATTTTTTTTTTTTGTTGTTGGGAATTGAAATAATTTTTAAAAGCTTTATTAAGATTAATCTTTAATTGCTCTAATTTTTTAAAATTTATAAAGAATAAAATATGATAAAATAAAAAATAAATTATAATAAAAAGAGTTGCTTTTTGTTTTTGTTTTTGCTATGCATTGCGCCATAATTTTGAAAGAAACGAGGGGCTTCCTTTCGCTTTATTGACAAGCAATAATATCACATTGTTTTCTCAGTAACAAATTGTAAATTGTATTCTCTCACTGTACGACTACCCGCACCCAATGCTTCTCTCCATCTCCCTCATATTAAAACCTCTATAAATACGGGTTTAGGTCCCAAGTCTTAGTTGCCACTCACCTAAAAAACAAACTTCACCAAGTTGCCCGACAGGCAAACAGAGCATTAGCAACTGCCCCATTACTCCTCCATAATCATGGCTAGAGGCGGTGGCATGGAGTCGGTGGCCAGGCCGGCGTCAACCATAGGCGGAGGCCCAAATGGGCAACGAGCCAGGGAGCGGTGCGGCCACTTCCAGATGCCACTTCACTACCCCAGGTTCACCCGCGCCGACTACGAGTCCATGCCCGAGTGGAAACTCGACTGTCTTCTAACCGAGTATGGCTTACCCCTCAACGGAGACGTTGCGCAGAAAAGAAACTTCGCCATGGGCGCTTTCCTTTGGTCCCATTAATCTATTTACATTAATGCTTTTGTTTTGCTACTCTTCCATTTTGCCCCTATGTTGCTTAACACAGTGGAAGAAGTGATCAATCATCAACATGAAGGAAGATATCAGTTTCTCTTCCGGATTTCATACATGTGTGTGTGCGTGTGTGTGTGTGTGGGGATTATGGGTGTGTTCTAGTAATTTTGTAGTTTTTTTCAGGTGGATCTGGGCATATTCATGTCAAGATGTGAGATTTTGGATCTTATCTAATTATAAATCAATTATGGTGTTTATGTAATTATTGTTCTTGCTTATACTCTTAATTTCTACAGGAAGCAATCAACTTGATCACCTCCTAATCAATTTCTCAGGGTAACAAAAAAAAGAAGGAAAAAAAAAAGAGAATCCATCTCATTAGAAACAGGAATCTAAAAATTAAAAACTCAGCGAAGCCAGTTCTTCAAATTAGAGTCAGTACTTGAACTACAAAATATTTTTGATTGTTTAAATGCAGCCTTGATCTCAGAGAAGAATGATCATTCTAGGGTTTCTCACCGTACTTTGTTCATTACGTTAGTTCCTCTATGGGCAAATTTATATTACATATAGTAATTCTTGAAAATAGCGGACTGTCATTTGGAATATTCGGAATATTTACAATTATAAAATCTGCAGTTCGAATCATCATTTGTTTATGTAGTTGAATAGTAATACACACGCGCATATATATATATATATATGTGTGTGTGTGTATATGTAGGAAGACAATTTATTTTCTTGGAGGTCGGGGGGGGGGGGCGAAAAACTTTGACACCAGTAAGTGTAACTCCTTAAGAGACGAGGTAGAAGCTTGTTTTAATTTCAATTCAACAAAGTGCTGACCATGGTGTCAGGAAGCTGGTGGTGAGAAATGGTTGAATTGGTACAGGGATGGTTCTGCTTTTGCTTAATTGCTGGCCATCAAACCATATTTCTCGAGAAAAGAAAGATGGCCCCCTTTTGGTATTTTGCATTTTGTGATCCAATTAAAATTTCCGGTTAGAAAAAAAAAAAAAAGGGTTCGATTATTAATTTATGGAAATTAAAGGAGTGTTTGGTTTTTGTATGGCTACTTACTCGGTCAACAACTAGGTAGGAATCCTTCAATTAATGAAAATTTAGCTTGTATTACCTTACCAACCATGAATTCAAACTTTAAGTCCAACCTTTAGATTATCTCTCTTGTAAGGGGATTTTGATTGTAGAAAGCCTTTGTCAATTACAAGAGTATATCATATTATCACATAATCTAAAAAATTAATAGAAAATAAAACCATATTATTGAAATTCTTGATGAGAATGATAGTTGGGTTAAAGATCTTAATAACACAAATTAGGTAGCCATAAGCTATTATAAAATTATGTAAATAAAAGATAATGACAAGAGACTTGTACTCCTCATAACTTCAATAGTCGTGATAATCTTATCTTAGATGAGGAAGTGGTGGAAGTTGTACACTCTATGGAACCTCTTTAAGCTCCAAGATTTGAGGCCTCAATGTTTGTTTTTATTATAACTTTGGAATATGGTAGGGCTATGTGTTAAAAGATTTGTTAAGGAGTTTCTAAAGGTAACTTGGACATTAGCAAGGTTGTTAATACAACGATTACTCTCATCCCAAGATGGTTTTCCCCAAGTTTTTCGCAGATTTTCACTCAATAAGTTTATGTAATATGATTTACAAAATTATTATAAAAATCTTAGGAAATTGTCTTAAATAAGTAATCAGTATATTTGTTTATATGAATTAAGCTACTTTTGTCTCCAAACACGAAATATAAAAAGGGATCATAAAAGGTACATGACCATTAAAGTAGACATTGAGAAAGCATATGATAGGTTGAGTTGAGATTTTATCGAGAATACATTTAGAAATGCGAGGACTCCACCAAAATGGATAGTGTGCACCATGTAATGCATTAAAGTTGCCTCCATACAAGCTATGGTAAATGGCAATACGATGGGCACCTTCCACCCATCTCAGGGACTTCGACAAGGAGATCCTCTCTCTCCTTACTTATTTTTTCTTTATATTGAGAGACTAAGGAATATTATTTAAGAGAAGGTTTTCGAAAGAGTGAAAGCTTATCAAAATAAACAAATGAGGCCCTTACCTCTCTCATCTCTCTTTGCTAATGACTTACTCTTGTTTTCTAAGGCATCTTAGACCCAAATGCACAAGATTTAAATTTGTATTGATGTCTTTTGTGATAGTTAAGGGCAGAGGGTAAGTCTTGTTAAATTTAAAATCTTCTTATATAAAACTATTAACATGGATATAAAACATGACTTAAACAAGATTAACATTTTATCTTAAACCAATGATATGGCAAGATATTTGAGCATTCTTTTTCTCTATATAAGGAACACTAGATATATTTACCAATAAATTGTTGAAAGAGCCAAGAGGAAGCTTGGAGGCTCGTAAATTCCCCACCTATATATGGTTGAACAATACACCTTAGTGAAATCTATCATTTATATTCTTCCTATTTACTCCACACAAATTGTGTTCCCCTATACCTCCATTTTGGGACAAATCATCAAAATTATCAGATACCTCACTTGGTGGAGGAGAAGTAAAGACCATAAGGTTTATTTTGTTAAGTGTGATAATGTTTCCTCTCCTAAAAATGTGGAATGTGCAGGAGGGGGGGATGGTGGGATTTCACGATATATTAGCTCAAAAAAAGTTGTTCTTGACTTGGTCAATCTTCTTCAACTCGCCTTACAAACCTGACACAATCATTTCAAACATATTCAATGATTAAGTTATGAATCAAGCGAATGGTGGGTAATGGTTGTAAAAGTAAGTTTTGGAAAATACTTGGGTGGAAGACCAACCTTTGGCTAATTTGTTCTAAACCTAGATGAGTTTCAAGCAAATTAAGAGGACTTTGGACTCTTATGTGAACTTGGATGGCAATTAAGAAATTGGAGGAGACTTTATCCCTTCTCCCATGTAGAACCAGCCTTGATATATCCTATATAAGGTTGCTCAGGAACATCAATATAACAAACGAGGTTCAGTGAATATAAACTAACAAAGAGAAGGTTATCGTGAAAGTGGCCAATAAATGGATGTGTAATAAAAGTGACAATAGATAAAATAAATTTTAGAAACTTATTTGGTCCCTTTTTATCCATAAGGGAATTAGACATTTTATGTGTTTACTCATTTCTTGGACCCTCCTTATGAATGAGGAAAGGAAATGTTGTTGCCTTATATAAGAAAACTGATGCTCTTGTTGTTATAATTCTTGTGAGAGTATCTTTCATGTCTTATAAGAATATTTGATGTCCAAACAAATATAGATTAATCTTATTAATATAAAATATACTAATGATTTTTTTATTTTGTTTTACAGGTGGATCCACTGGAACCTTCATAAGAAGGCTAGTGCTTATGTAATTGCTAGATGAAGATATATTTTTGTAATTACTATATGACTGCTTTGGAAAAGGAATGAAGTGGTCCATGAAATCAATGATAAGTTCATAGCACCATTTAGCTATGTTATCGTCAGCATGACCCTTGAGTTTTACACTACACACACTTAGAGCAACTAAGAGCGTGGTACTAATGACTAGAATAGTGGGACCAATATCGGTTAGAGAGCTCTTCTTAAGGATTGGTTTAAGCTCAATGTCGTCCCTTTGTTTATCGTGATGTAGGCAATTCTATGATGCAGACCTCATTTTTAATACTACTATTAGGTGGATAGTTAATTTTATAAACTAGATTGGCACTACCTGCCCTATGACGGCTGATAAATGGATATTCTTAAAGGTATTAATCATTATGAGATAATGGAATTAGGAGGTTAATCATCAAGTGGACTTGTTTCTCTTTACCAATATGTTATAACGAGCAGAGAGTTCAACTCACTATAGCGATATAACCACAACTCAAATAAAAAAACTTTTTCTTCGAGGTTAGAGGTATACATCTCTTAAATCTTTTAGACAGTAACCACGTCTATGGACCTACCTGGCTCGTTGGAGAGATATATTAGACTTGGTCAAGATCCTACAACCCTTCACTATTACTTGCACTTGGATTTTTGCAATACTCCATTTGGACAAAGGTATGTAATAATTTCCCCCATTTCTCATATAAAAAGATATAGCTCAAAGAGCTCAAAATACTTTAATAGAATGATACCTTATATGACCATACTATCGATATTTTAATTAAATCATTAAGGAGATATCTTGATCAAATAAAAGTTTTAATCCATACAAGATTTTGTTCATTTGTACCGATTATCAAAGTAAAAAGAAAAAAAAACGACACCTAACTTGTCATGTCATTAACAGCTTTAACAAAAATATCTTTTGATAACTAAAAATGATTTCAGGTTAGTTTTCTTATAAGTATATTAGCAACACACAGAGAACCACATATATATATGTATATAACCATGTTTATTGTTGCGTAAACAACTACAAATGTCATTCATACGGAGACAATAATAATATTTGCTATCTAAAGCTTTCTATGATATTAATATGTTTTTGTTGTTCTCCCTCACCATTGTTACTAATGATTGTCACAAAGTTCTTGCCAAAGACACATTCGAAGCCCTAATTGACCATATGCCCATTTTTTAGGTTGAGAAATATGGAATTTTCAACTTCTATGATTTATAAAAAATATCTTTATATCTCTAAACAAGATGGATATATAATAAGAGAAAAGAAAAAGAAGCTTCGCCAAAATATTTCAAGAAGGGAACTTCTTTAACTCTTTGAGATCTTTTCAACATGAGCATCCCAATTCCTGTTTAAAATGGTTTTAACCAGTAGCTTACCATTCAATGTGGTTTTAGCCTATTAAGTCATAAATAAAAAAACTGTCAATTTAATGGGAATCGTCTCGCAACTTATAACTTTGTAATAACACCATACATAAAATTTTTATCATATTTAGAGTTTATAAGTGCTAATAAATAAATTGAGAGAAATAATAGAGAGATTAATGCAAAAAGAACGATAAAATAAAATATTCAGTCAATTTAGTTACTTTGGTTAAAAAATTTAAAAATTTAAAAAAATCATCATAATTAACTAAATTGATCAAATTGTACATAAAAACTGAAATCAAACTAACTAAATCTATTTCTATCGTTATTATTAATAATAAAAAAAATAAAGTAAATCAACAGAAGTATAATTTTTTAAATTTTATTAACATTAATAAAAATATTAATAATATATATGTGCATATAATAAATTGTTATACACGTAACACATAATTATTAATTTAATTATAGTTACTAAGTTTTAAAAACCAGTATATTATATGTAGTTATTAATTTAGTATATATAATTATTAATTTAAAAATTAAAAACTTAATCGATTTCAAAAAAATCTTACACAAACCAAATTGATCTCCTTAAATGGTTCAGTTTATTTAATTTTGTTTTATTGTAGTGAATTTTTTAGCTCATTCCTATAAAATGGAATAAAAAATATTACTTATGAGATAACAAGAAGAATGAAACTACAAAAGATAATGACAATTGTGATAATATTGTGCTCCCAAAATTCAAGACCAATGACCCTTCATTTCCTTCATACGCCCGCACCAACAACCACCAAGTCCCAGCACGATTTTGATCATATATTTAACATCAAATTTTAAATGTCATACATTCTGCCACAGATTTTTACCACACAGTAAAATAATTTCAATTGAAAACAAATTTTAAGCCAAATCTCATTTAGGAAGAGACCGATGTTGGAGGGAAGCTTTTGCCAAAAGTTAGATTAAAAGCAGGCTACCGGATACGTTCACAGCGACGATTTTTAATGATTTCCCTTTTTTTCCCTCTCCTCTCCTCCCCTTCTCTTTTGAAAACCCCTCCGCGCTACAGCTAACATTTCTCTCTACCATTTTTAATTCAACCTCTGATTGCAAACCCTAAATTTCCAGATTAACTGAGGGAGAAGTAAAAGCGAATAGGACAAGCAAAATGCCGAGAGAGATCATCACACTGCAAGTCGGACAGTGCGGGAACCAGATAGGGATGGAGTTCTGGAAGCAACTTTGCCTCGAGCATGGTATCAGCAAAGAAGGCATTCTTGAGGATTTCGCTACTCAGGTTTGTCACTTTCTCTCTACTATAAATCTCTATTTCTTTACCTTGTAGGCATATGTATTTGTACACCTGTGTACCTAGAACGCAGAGATAGTATTACATGTAGGGATATGATTGTTTTAATTTTCATTTCTGGTCTTACGAGGTTTCTTAAGTTTCTTCTATGCTGCGGATTTGGTTACCTTTTTTTTTTTTTTTTTTTTCCGTCTAATCATGTTTTAGCATTCGTTTATTGTTATCTTTCCCTCACTCACTCACTCACTCACTCACTCCTTAAAGGGTATTAGGGGATTTGAGATTATGGTGGTGAGTTTGCTCTCTCTCTCTCTCTCTCTCTCTCTCTCTCTCTCTAATTTTTCTGTTTGACTTATGTATGTGTTATTTTTTAGTGATTTTGCTTGATGATATTGACACTCTTAAGTAGCATCTAATATCCCATAAAATGCGTAGCAAGCATTTTATTTCTACCAAAATTTTTGTGAAATTCGCAAGTTATAACTTATAAGTCAAGCACCAAGTCCTAGCTACTTCAACTATGCGGATTGTTCCCTCAAAACGTGATTAGCCTGCTAAAAACTAAAACTAATATTTACTTGTCTTGAGTCGCATAGTCATTGTATTCAGTGAAGATATTTGCTCATGATAGATTCGTTAGAGCAGACATATAATCATTTTTCTCCACTCGTTTTGGAGCAAGTTGTGGAGCATTCTTGTCCTTGCCAATTTATTTGATCGATTCTTTTGGACCCTCCCCAATGGTTTAATAAATACACATATACTATCCTAATTTAGGTAAACTTAGCAAGAAGTTGCAACACTGGTAGGTCTTGTAAAGAGTGGATTTTTTCGTAGTTGAAACTTTTGCAACACTGCTAGTCTTGGATTTTCTTGTCAATAGTTACTCCTTTACTGAGCACTATTTTTGGGATTGTTTGGAATAATTTATTTAAACTTGGTGTGGTAGGGAGGTGACAGAAAAGATGTGTTTTTCTATCAAGCTGATGATCAACATTATATCCCACGGGCTTTGCTGATAGATTTGGAGCCCAGAGTAATCAACGGAATTCAAAATAGTGAATATCGGAATCTCTATAATCACGAAAACATATTTGTCTCAGATCATGGCGGTGGTGCTGGCAATAATTGGGCAAATGGTTATGATCAGGTTAGCTCCTTGTCTCTTTTAATGTTTCAGCATGTAAATCAATCAGATTTTATTTACTTTCAAATAAGTTGCATCTGAACTTGTTATGTGAGTTGCCTGATTTCCATCATCTGCATAGGTGCTAGTTTTATATAGAGATGATTAGTAGATAGCAATGTGTCACTTGCACATTCATGATGCTTTTCAATTGTGTTTCCTCTATTAACTTTGATCAGGGAAAGGGTGTAGAAGAGGAAATAATGGACATGATAGATCGGGAGGCTGATGGAAGTGATAGTCTTGAGGGTTTTGTTCTGTGCCATTCAATTGCTGGAGGAACAGGATCAGGTTTATTCATATTCTAACACCTGTTTATTTTCCCTGCTCTTACCCGCCTATTTCTTTGTGAAGGATCTACATCATGATCTCTTTTTCTTTTTCTTTTTTCTTCTTTTAAGAATAAATTCGTCAAATTTTCTGCCTATTTCTGTAGAAATATAGTTAAAATTTGACATTTTATAAGAAGTTCAGCATTGTAGTTGAATTCTTGGCTTGCCTCTTGACATATACCTGAGGATTTCTCACTTATGCACTACTTCTTAATATTCTCGTCTTATCTAATGAAGGCATGGGTTCATACCTGCTGGAGACTTGAATGATCGATACAGCAAAAACTGGTCCAGACATACAGTGTCTTCCTTAATCAGATGGTGACAAGTGATGTTGTTGTGCAGCCCTATAACTCACTATTGACACTGAAGAGAATGACAATAAATGCTGATTGAAGTGTTGTTCTTGATAATACTGCATTGAATAGAATTGCTGTGGAGCGCCTACATCTGAAAAATCCTACATTTGGTCAAACAAATTCTTTGGTGTCTACTGTAATGTCCGCAAGCACAACTACTCTACGATATCCAGGATACATGAACAATGATCTGGTTGGCCTACTTGCATCTTTAATTCCAACACCAAGGTGTCATTTTCTTATGACTGGATATACTCCACTCACAGTGGAGTGCCAGGTAATATTTATGGCTGATATTGTTTGGTTGATGATTTCAATATATTACGTAGTGTTCCGAGTCAGTATAGATATTGGGTTAATTATTTGAAAACCTGCATGATATATGTTTTCTTGGTGTCTTGGAAGATAATGAACTACTTGACTTTATGAAGATGGTACCTGATTGTTGTCATGCCTCTTCCATCATTTGTTTATTGAAATGTTTATACACTTGTGTCATATTATAGTGAGCTTAGTTCTCTGTCCAAAAATCATATTGAGCTTATGCGTTCTCTTTCTGAGAAAAATGAAAGTGATGCACCAGAAGTTGCTCACAATAAAGACTAAAACTTTAAAGAATAATGTTGAATTCTATTAAGTTATATCTAAAACTGTTACTTAATTAGTCATTTTATAAAGTTTGTAACAAGAATCCGACTAGGAATAGGAAATCTTAATAAACTAATAATCTAACTAGAAATAGGAAATATTGAGGAAACTAGAAAACTAAAATAAATCTTAGACTTAAACTAGAATACAAAAAAATAAAAATCAAATAACACTTAGAATTAAACTAGGAAAAGCATGCTGCATCAAAGAGAATTGAAAGGCAGCTATCCAAGAGCTTTTGGATTTAGAATGCTAACTTTTCACATTCCCCTCAACAACTTTTATATGATATCTTCGCATGTTGTGTCCCCTCAATAAGAATATGTGAAAAAAAAAGTGTTGCTTGTGGCAATGACCAAGCCAAGTGCTTGGGTATTTGAGCTCGACTAGTTTAAATTTTGTCAGAATCGAGTTCAGTTTGAAGCTTAAATTGAGTATTTTTTTTGCTTGACTTGGCTTGTTCAAAGAATTATGAAGTTTGGGCTTCCTTTTAGTTAGAAGAGCTTTTTTTGGGCTTGAGTTTTGCTTGAGTTTGGTTTTGGCTGAGCCAAGCCTGAATCGTTTGATACCAGGCTCGGCTCGTTGCCACCATGTGTGGTGCTACTTTCAAAGTCACTATTTAAGTTCAGTCAGTTTAACAATTAGCATATGAATGAAACATATTAAAAATGTAATATAAAAATATAATATATTTTATCTAATAGCAGATAAGCAGACATGTCTAGGAGCTATTGTCCAAATAGTTCAATATAGATTTTGGGGTTTTAGTTAAAAAGCTTTTTTTCCAGGTCTGTTTCAGCTTGAGTTTGATTTTGGCTGAGCTCAAGCAGAGGTTCAATTGCACGAAGACTGAACTATTTGATAATGTGTTCGGCTCAGTGCCATCCCTAGTGGTGCTATTTTGAAAGCAGCCATTTATTTTTCAGTCAGTCTAACATCATCCTGAATGGATAAATGCATACGTTGTGTATTTTTTTTTTCAAAAAAAGAAGAGGAAAGATCGATGTTTTAAATATTGTGAAAATGAAATTTCACCCACTTTCTATATCATATAAAGGAGAGGAATATTATCTAGCAAATGACATTAAGATGATATCATATATTATCGCTCATTCTTTTTAAATTTCCTCAATTAGCATAATATTCTTTCTTTTTTCTTCCAAAAAAAAGGAATATATGCTAATTAAACGAGAGAAGTAGCGTGGGATGCTAGATAATATTGTACTAATATAATATGCAATTTAATTTTCTGTCTAGCTGATTGTGGAAAGAACTGAAAGATTTTCTAATGTGATCAATGGTTTATTTTTTGTACTATTGCTTCCTTCTTGTCTCATCTTCATCCAAAATTTATAGTATCTGATGTGGCTATTCTTGGCAGGCTAATGTAATCCGTAAAACTACTGTATTGGATGTTATGAGGAGACTTCTACAGGTGGGTTCCTCTTCCAGTGAATTTTTCCACCAGCATGGAGTTTACTATTCTTCTAAGCATGATTGTTTTTGCAGACAAAGAATATTATGGTTTCTTCTTACGCTCGGACAAAGGAAGCTAGTCAAGCAAAGTATATTTCAATATTGAATATCATTCAAGGAGAAGTGGACCCTACACAAGTAATATGAACTTGCCATTCAGAAAATTATTATTTGTACTCATTGTTTGACATTTCAATCTGCTTTGCCTTTCTCTTTACATTAGCCAAGGCCCAGTTTGGTTAGTCCACAAATCATCAGATATACAATACGTTGTGAAATTTGTTTATTAGTAAACAACATTACTTGCTCTGTATCAGGTGCATGAGAGTTTGCAGAGGATACGTGAAAGAAAGCTAGTGAATTTTATTGAGTGGGGCCCTGCAAGTATCCAGGTCTTCTTCCACATTTAAGCTTGACATACAGATTGTTGTTTGATGATTTCTTAACATCCTGATCTATATCAGCTTCGTTGTTTTCTCTTATTTGTAGGTTGCACTCTCAAAAAAATCGCCTTATGTCCAGACTGCTCATAGGGTAGGTTTTAGTTCTCACCTCACTTGTATAGCATTTTTTTTATGTTTACCATTTATTAAAGCACTATTCAGGCATAATTTGATTTATGGATGATTTTGGATATGAAGTTCTATAACTTTCCGTACAGTATATTGTCCACTTGTTTGAGGGAGAATTAACGAAAGAATTAATAAAATTACACTTCTTGCATTTATCAGGTTAGCGGTCTCATGCTTGCAAGTCATACCAGCATCCGACATCTTTTCAGCAAATGCCTGAGCCAGTATGAGAAGTTGAGAAAGAAGCAAGCTTTTCTTGAAAACTATCGGAAGTTTCCAATGTTTGCTGTAAGTTGTTAACCCATTGGTATCTCTGTTCTATTTCGTTCCTAGTTTATTATTGTTTTATCATGTTTCAGTCTTCCTCATTGGGATCACGCTTATGTTTTTTCTATAAGCAATGTGTTTCTTGTTCTCTGCAGTCCTCTCTTGACAAACTATAGACGGCCAAGTATACCATGTATTCAAAGTGTGCCTGCTTTATGGAATGGTTCATTCATTGTTGATTTCTAAATGTGGTGTTAAATTTCAACAGGACAATGATCTTTCGGAGTTTGATGAATCAAGGGATATACTAGAGAGTTTGGTTGATGAATACAAGGCTTGTGAGTCTCCAGATTACATCAAATGGGGAATGGAGGTATTCACCGTGTTAGCACTGACTTTTTTATTGAAATAAAACACTCTGATAGGACTGACTTATCCATCTATGTCATAGAAAACATCTTTACTGAGGATTTATGTTGCAGGATCCAGACCACATTCTAACTGGAGAAGGGAATGCTGCAGGAACAGTGGATCCAAAGTTGGCAGTTTGAACAGAGTAAGAGAAAATTCTACACTTTGAAATTCTTAGCTTTCGACATAATTGAAATCTTTCCATTACAAGCAAAGTCAATTCAATGTGATCTACTGAAGTGTCACTTAAATCTTCTTATCATGCTCCTGATTGATCATGTGAATGGCCTTTTAAGGATATTGATAGCTCCTGGAACTAGAGACATGTTCTAGTCTTTGTCTTAAACATTTTCTGTAGTAGTACCCGTGTAAATTATGTGCGCTAGTATTTCTTGGTTCTGTTATTTATGTCCTACATAATCTAAGTTGTGCATGCTCATATCTGACTTGCCTTTTCCATAGCTTTTCTAATTTATCCATCTAATATTTCGTATGATTTAGATACATCACGTCCATCATCTTATAACAAGTATGTTAGCAGTCCTCATGGCCTTATCTTCCAACTATAAAGCATGATAGTACCTTTTTGTTAGCTGGAAAATTTCTGAAGGACATAATTTCTTTCTTATCTCCAAATTTAACATTTTAGAGAAAACCTTTGGTTATAACATTTGAAAAGGAAAGAACAAATATTTAACACCTCCTTGCATCTGGTGGTTCTAAAACTTTTTTGTGGGTTAGTGGCACCAAAATGATGAAGCATAATGCCTTGTGAAATGAAGTTTGTTCCCTTCTCTAATTTAATCAATAGCACCATAAATAGGACAAAAACACACAGCAGAAGCAGACACTGCAAGGATGTGCCCTCAATTTGCTTGGTACATTATGTCAGATAGGCCTGGTTAAATGGCATGTCTCCGGTTTGGGCATTGAGCTTTCAAGTTATGAAGGCCCTTGTCTTGATCTCTGCTTGATTGCTTGGGTGATTGGTTATGTTAACTGGTTATAGCAAGTCTTCTTTATTTCTTCCTTCAGCTTTATGTAGTTTATTAATTATACTGGAAGTTATTAATTTTTATTTAGAACTAAAAAGAACTTTCATCTGTCCACAAACTTCTGTTCCCCCAAGAAATGGATCTCATTCTGGCATTTGCTTTCTTCCTTGTCTAGAACCCTCATGGTCAGCAAAATGACCGGTTTGAAACTTTGCGCATTGCAAGGTGCAGCAGTCACTGTCTCATTGATGCTTAGATAGCACTGGAGTGAGGACTGTAAGTAAATGAATAAAGATTTCTGTTGGAACGTTTTTTACTTTTTTTTTTTTTAATGAGATGTTAAATGGTTTGTAGTTGGTGGCGATCTTTTGTGTTGTGTGAAGCTTGGTTTGTGTATTATTATTATTTTGTTTAAGGTTTTGGTACTTCCTCTGAGGCAATAGAATTCAGAATCCATTGTTGAAATCAGCCGGAATACCTTGGCTCTGGGGAATTGGGAAAGACAATTGCAACACCAATTTACCAGCTCTTTTGCCTAGAAGTCATGATCATTTCTACAGATTCTGTTGCATCCTTTTGGGGAAAGAATTACAATTAGTAACTCTGAGAACTAATTCCCCATACCGTCATCACACATGTTTTCTCTCCAACATACCATGTGTTGTAGTGAGCAGCACACTGCATTGTTGCATCCGAAAGTTCTGATAAGAGTAGTTCATTCTTAATTCTTTCTTATAATGGCTGATGTAATCGTTGTACACTTTGGAGAATCCTATATTTACCATAAATATTCTTGCAATTTCTCGTTGCTATTATTCAACTAATCCATAATGCCCTGTAAAATTCATATACTTGTAGTGTTAGCTGAGCATTTGTGGAAAAATTAAGTAGTCCGGGTGTGCTGTTTTGTCACTTGTGCTGAGCATTTGTGGTTAGTGTTTCTACCCCCACTAAACATCACACTTTTTATGTGATTCTGACAGAGCCAGTAATCAATGCGATGAGCATTTGAAGAATAAATAGTTATTTAACTACTTGTGGCCCATACATTTCTTACACGTGGAAGTTAGTAATTAAAGGGAACTGCATCTGCAATGTGGAGATGTGGTTCGTGTTTACTTGTATTCATATAGGCTAGCAACCCTGCTTCTGCCCAATGTTTTTGGGTTCTTTCAACCATACAAAACTGTCATTCAAGTCTATCTGCAAACTTCCTAACGCTCATGGTAGGTTGTTATATCCAATGTTTCCTCTTATTTTTTTTTTTCCTGGACTGTCAGACGTGCATTAAATTATTATTATTATTATTATTATTATGGGAACACTCTTTCCAGGTGATTGACGATAACTGGGGTACTAAACTTCCAGCTTATTCAAAATGTGAGCACTTAAGAAAGTCTTCAACCCTATGCTAGTCAGTAAGAAATTCATTTGCGGATCAGAATGAGAATTGAGTAGAAATATATTCTAGTGACGGGCATGACTGCTTGATTTCTTGAATTTACAGTACATTTTGGCTGGCGCATTGCCGATTTCATAGTTAAGACAGTAACTCATTGAGGTACTTAATATTGTGTAGTTATTCGATTAGGACATCATAACTAACAAGCCAGAGCCCCTTTAAATGATGTACCCCAAATAGATTATTTATTCTTGATGGAAAAATATAGGCACGGTTATAAATCTTTTGCTTAGTTAGAAAATTGTCATAATTACTCAGATTGGGGAAAAAAAAAAAAAAAAACTGTAATGCTTAATTCAACTCTATCTGCAGTGTTAGTTCTTTTTGTTTCTTTTGGATAAATTCCTTGTCTGAAAAAAAAAAAAAAAGAGTAGTGCAAGTATTTGATAAACGTGATCCCTAGCCAAAATGGCTTTAAACCTTTCTTCTTCATTCCAACTGACCTATTAATCGTCCGGCTGGCTAATTTCCGAACTGGGTTTTTGGAGAAGTTGTGTAAACCTTGTAAGACTATCAATCACAATTGCAAAAGAAGAAGAAGATGATAGAAATGGGAGGATTGCCAATTGGATTCCAGCCTCCAAGAAAAAAAAAAAAACATACTGTAAAGCTGCGTTGTGGGGGAATAAAATGATAATAATTTTGAATTTTTGAATTCGAAATTCTGGGCCCATCTAGTCTGCAACTGGCAACGGTCAGTTAAGATGAAATAATGATGATGACTCTACCAACCAAAATCTCTCAACCCATAATTCAACAAACGGCATTACAAGAAAAGATATGCAGAACCCTGTACGGTACAAACTGTTTTTCTTGTTAAAAAAAGGCTTATGACAAATCAAATGATATATGAAAATCTAGTAATAGCCATTTGATTAAAAATGTTTGCCAGAGGAGCAATTTTATTTTATTTTTTTTAAATAAAAAATGGAATTCGTTGCTATAATTAAATAATTAAAAAATTGTTGGGAAACATATTCATTTGGTTGATATGGATTCAGAAGAGATAGAAGAAAAAATCAAGAATATTTGACCATGTTAGTAATAAATAAACTTTACTTACAGAATTATAAAAATATTCAATTAGTATAACTAATATATGAATCTTTTTAAAATGATGAAAATCGATCATCATCTATTTTATGTCTCATTTCAAAAGATAATAATTGAAGTTACTGATTATTTTTAAACACACACATATATATATATATGTGTGTTAATACTAAATTCTTATGTAAATTTTTTAGTTATATAAATTAAAATGATTTAAAAATTAGAAATTGAAATTGGATGAAAGACGATGAATTGTAACAAAAAAAAAAAAAAAAAAAGTTGGGAAGTTAAATAATAGAATGTCAAATCGCGAAATTAAAAAAGATTCTGCGAAGTGTCAACCAGATTTGCGCGTTTAAAATTCGAATTTTACTGAAGAGTGAAAACCCTAATCACAAATTGCAAACCTACTACTGCCTAACATGGTCTCATGTTAACAACGACTCACAATTATGAAGTTAGCCGTTAAGTCCGTTATAAAATTAAGAAAGATCATTTTTTCTTAAATAAATGAGTCAGCCACAACTTTGCTGACAGACTGTCACTACAGTGAATTTAAATTTATATTCTACAAAAAAAAGAACAGAAAAAAAAAAAAGAAAAAACAAAAAAAAAGAAAAGGAAAGCCAGGCCAATCACATGGCTTCGTCACTGTAAATCTGTAATCAACCAAATAAAGACATCTCTCGTGGTACCCACATCCAAAAATATATTATATTTTGCTTTTCTTTTTTTCAAAAAATAAAATAAAATAAACCGGCTGACACGGTGAGCCGGTACTTATTTCTCCTGTACACTGGACTTTCCGGTTTCTATTCTTTTATATAAAGCCGAATCTCACCACCTGTCTTCCTCATTGGGTTTTCCTGTTTCTTGTCAAAGAGCTTTTCCCCCTCCCCCCACTCCCATCTCTCTCTCTCTCTCTCTCTCTCTCTCTCTCTCTCTCTCTCTCGCTGTTTCTCTCTGCGGAACAGCGGAAGCCTCGTCGGCTATACTTGCAGACATATATATATTTATACAGTTTTGTTCTTCAAGTTTGTCCTTCTGTTCTAAGGAGGCAAAAAAGTTGATAGTGAGAAAATATGGCAGCATTCTCGTCCAGGGCATGTTTTGGAGTTTTTTCCATTTGCTTTCTCGTTTTTACCATCGTCTCGCCGTATGTTAACGCACAGTCTATGGCTCCTGCTCCTGCTCCTGCTAGTGATGGTGAGTCTCATTGGCTTTCTATCTCTCTCTACTTTTTGCCTCCTTCAGATCTATTGTTCTTTATCTTCTTTTTTTTTTTTTTTTAAATTTTGTTTTATTTTTCTTTTCCTTTTTTCCTTTTGTCCTTTTAGATCCCAAGATAATCTAATCCACATTTTCCGTGAGAAGCATTATTGCTGTTATTCGTTTTTTTTTTCTCTCACGGATTTACACTTGCGCCCTTCCTGTTTCTATTGGGCCATCTTCTGTCCCAATTGACAACTATTTTCTTCAGTAAATTCCAAATTTCTCTGGTTGGCTTCTTTCACATTGCAGATATCGAGAGATGAAGCCTTATTAAATTTATCTTGTTCTCTACTTTTATGTAATGTGGATATTTCTTAACTTTGTATTGACTGTTCTCCTCATGGTCAAATTTGAGTTCAGAAGAAAAGAGGGAGAGGGAGAGAGAGAGAGAGAAACTTAGGCCCGATTATACAAATAACATTAGCTTTCAACTTACGTATTTTATATTGGCCGTAATCGCCATTGAGAAGCTTTCTGTATATTTATTTGTTTAGGAATCTGATTATATTTACATACACATATAGATTGTTAATAAAAGTTTGGTTTGATTTATTTTCAGGAACTTCAATCGACCAGGGGATCGCGTACGTGCTGATGCTGGTGGCCCTGGTGCTCACTTACCTCATTCACCCATTAGATGCATCTTCCTACAAGTTCTTTTGAAGTTGAGGATGATTAATATCAGTTAGTGCAGCTGGTCTCTGCAAGTTTGCCATGTGAATAACCTTTTATAATGAGACAAATTATATTTTTGTGATGTGATCCGTAGTTGGTATTTGTGTAATTGTTTTTCCAGAGATTGATTGATTGATTAGGTTGCGTTCTTAATTGTTCCTCCTCTCATATTCTTATTATTATATATATCATGACTTCGATTTCTCCTGGATCTACGCTCCCTTTGTCCATCTCCGATTCTTTTCTTTTACTTTATTATTATTTTCTTTTTACATCAGAGTATGAAGTTTTTAAAGATTTTTTAATACAAATTCATATATTTTATTGATGAATTACATATTCCCATATAAATTTTGGTTCTGGGACCGGCAAATTCTTTTGATTTTGCTTTGATTAAGAAATGAGGCATGTAAAATCATTTTAACAGCAAATAAAAAAGCTCATTCTTCAATTATTGACTTGGAATAGCTTTTTGAGGAAATCTTTTCTAACATATCTAAAAATCTTTTAATTTCTGTAAATTAAATTGTATCTAAAAATTTTCAATTTTTGAGGTCATGACGCAAAATAAGAGCGGCAAAAGAATTCAGAAGCTTCTTTTTTTAAATAAATAAAAATTTTTACCAAATTTTTAACAAAAAATTAGATGTGCACACTAATAAAATTTAATTTCATAATTTTATATAAAGAAATTCCATCAAGATGTCATGGATAAAAAAAAAAAAAAACAATTCTTTTAAGGATGGATTTAATTTTTTATGATTATATTATTGTATATATTAATGTTTAGCCACAAAGCTTGTGAGCTTTCAGTATCAACAAAATGTTTGGAGAGCTTTAAGAATATAATTTTTAATTTATTTTACCATCACTTGGACAAATTCAATATTTTCTTTTTATATCAATGATAATAAACGAAATTAGGATTCTTACTTGATACACTTTATTAAAATTTATTTTGAAATATTCCAGGTATAAAATTTTAATTACAAAAAAAAAAAAGCAATTAATCATCATTTTTTATTATTTTACTAAATTTTCAATTTAGAACTCCTAATTCTACAAGTTTAAAAATTAAGAAGACATCAAAATAATTTTCAAATTTAAAAGCCAATCAATACTAAAATTAGCTCAAATTGGATTTAAATCAACTTTTAATTTTATTAAGAAAATTTAAATTGCATCATAATAATTATTACCTATGAACGATGTCAGCAGTTACTACATATTTTTGCTGACGGTCGATAAGTAGATACCACACGTGACATCTACGTGTATTATTAGCTCAAAATACAAAAGTTGGGCGCATGCCCTAACTGATACGCCCAACTGAAGCGCTGACCTCAAATGCCACCCACCACCCAGCTGCTTCCATACCCTTCCATTGCAACATTACAGGAGGAGTGAAGCTGCTTCCATTGTCTTCCTTCGCGCTGTGAAGCTCTTTGTGGTTGTCAACTACTAAATCATCCACATATGCTGGCTTTTAACAATGTTAAGTAGTATTAATATTAGTGGATGACTTAAATATTTTTAAAAGTAAATAGTTTATTTCAACTCAAAAAATTTCATGGTGCAATTTAAATATTTTTCTAAAGTTAAAGGTAAAATTTTGTCCTTTTACACCCAAAAAATAAACTAGTGGTTTATCACATCTTCAAAAATATTGCACGTTAAAATTTAAAAAATTCTTAAACAGAATGATCAATTTGGTATGATGTAAAAGTGTTGTGCGCGGACATTGCTAAAAGTGTATAATGCAATTTAATAAATCACAAAAATGTGTAACATTTTTTAATTTTAAAACGTTATAAAATATATTGAGATATTATTCCTCATGTGCCACATACATGTAACTTATCACTGTAATTTTGCATCGTACATGTAACATTGACTTCAAAAATTTAGTCCGAGATAATTAATATTAACAAAATAATAAATTTAAAATAATTTAATTTTTAATTTTTTTGTTAATTTTTGAAGAAATATGAATTTTTGGATAAAATTAAAAAAAATATGATAAAACTGTAAATAAAGATGGATGTATTTAAAAGAAAAGTTAAAAATAGAGGATGAAATCACAAAAAGGAGAAATGCAGGCCATGTGAGTCAGCCACGTCAGCAGCACACTGAGTCAAAACGAGCCACATAGCAGACACACTGGCATGGGTTCCACGCAGGAGCCACGCGAGCGATCTACATACATGGGCGATCCGACGACTCGTGCTTACTCACGCGTGCACGAACGGTCTGGATTGATTTCCTGGATAAGCATGATTAGACGGCCTACGTATCTTCGATTGAACGATCCAGATTAATTTCTCAAATAAAAGCAATCCAACAGCTGAGGAGGAGCCGTGTCTCCTCGAACGGATAATCTAGATTTAATGAAGATGAGCATTTAAACTCCTCTTCATAGGGAACCCTAATCCTTGCCGCCAGAGAGGAGATCAGAGAAGAAGAAGAAGGGCGGCTAAAAAGCGAGCCAGTCACCGGAGAAGGAGACCAGCCACCGTCACTGCCGTAACGGAGCCACCGTCGATGTCGAAAAGGTAAAATATAATACCTAGACCCGAAATTTGACTTGAGATTAATTTTAACATTTTAAATATATAAAAAATTTATTTTAAATTAATTTATTTTAATTTTTGTTGAATTTATGGAAAAAAATAGGTTATGGATGAAATTGAAAATAATTTTGGAAAAAAACAGGTAAAATTTTGAGTTCGAGAAGTATTTTTGAAAGAAAAATCAGAAACTGGGGGTCAGAGTGCAAATAAAGAAAATTTTACCACGTAGGACCCCCCCAGTCAGCAACTCCGACAAACCAGTGCACGTTGGGTGGTAAGGCACGCTGACGTCGGTACCACGCGGGCGATCCGCGTGACCCGCGATCGAACAATCCAAGATTGATCCCCCACGCGTGGATGACTCGGATTTGTTCCCCCTTTAAACACAATCGAACGATCTAGATCAAATCGTGATGAACGGTCTAAATTCATTTCTTCTTTAAATGCGATCAAACAATCGAGATTAAATCATAGTGAATGGTCCAGATTCAATTCCTCCTTAAACGCGGTCAGACGGTCAAGATCAAATCATGATGAACGGTCCAGATTTAATTTCTCCTTAAACGTGGTCGGACGTTCGAGATCAAACGCGATGAATAACCCAGATTCGTTTCTTCCTTAGGTGCGATCGAACGATCGAGATCAAATGCAATGAACGGTCCAGATTAACGCGAGATGGGTATAAATATCACATCACATTGAACCCAAACCCTAACCACCAACCTCCCACTAGAGAAGAAGAACCAGTCGCTGGAGAAGGGAGCCAACCACTAACCACCGTCGCGCCGGAGCCACCTCCGACCATCAAAAAAGGTAAAAATTATCCTACCCGCTCGGAATTCGATTCTGAGCACCCCTGTGACCATATCGGAGCAAAACGAACGGCGGGTGAGTCGAAAACTGTGGGCAAAGCTCGATGTTGCCGCCGCGGGCAAAGCCCGCAACCTCATTCGATGAGCCACTATTCGTTTTCAGTTTCGTACGATATTTTTACCGTTGTGTTCACTGTTTTATTTTCTAGAGGTTGACTGAAGAAAAACTTCCAGCCACAAAGGTGAGCCGGCAGAGCCACTGCACCTGAAAAACTCCATAACCGGTAGGTTTTTATTTTTTGATTTATTCGGCCAACCGAGGCCCCATAATGTATTTTTTCGTATGGATATATATAAAACCGACTGAAACCAGCCAAAATCGGCCAAAAATGGCCAGGCCGAGGCAAACCACCGTCACAGGCGGTGATGCCGTCGTCGGAGCATGGCGGTCCCCAAAATATAACGAAAATAATTTTTTATATTGATTTTGGATTTCTATGGTATTTTTAGGTAAGTGATAAGTGTTTTGGATTCCGCATGGATAATTCAGGAAATCCAGGGATCATCAATAGGCGTAGTAAAAAGTTCAGTATTTCGGACACCAATTCGAGTAAGAATCTCTCACCATTTTCTTCGTTACGGCAAATCGAGACTTAATAATTAATAATTATGTATTTTTATTAAAAATTAGATAACTTTAAAAATAATTACAGGTCGCTAGTGGAGCTGGAATCGATTAGTTCACAGTCGTTTCGATGTCCTATTTATGTTTCTGTATTGCCTGTATTTGGTTACTATTATACTATGTGGAACTCAATTAATGATTTTTATGGTATTTTTGGTTATTTGGTTACATATTTCTCCTGTATTGTGTACCGGTATTTCGGTCATTGGTTATTTGGTTGTATTAAACTATATTGTTGTTTAAGTGAATGGTGAGTATAAAATGAGATATGGTTATTGTGTGATTGATTGTTATACTGATGAACATCTGTATGGGAAAGACTTACTGGGTACCCAGAAAAGGACAGATGGGCCCGGTACATAGGAAACCATACCGTGAATGTTACCTCAGTTGGACGGGGCTGGAAAGTCTCTTACCAGTAAGGTTTGGGAGATATGGTTCACCTTCATACCGGACGGGGTACCGAGGTGGTGGAATGTTTGGCGTCCATTATCGGACGGAGTATGGGGATGGCTGGTTAATTGTTTAATTGAATATTGGGTTCACGAGTAGGAGGACATCCCTATGGACCCCCAAGGGTACTGGTAAGCAGTAAAAATATAAAATAATCTTTCTTCTATGTGATAAATAATAGTACATGAATATGAGTTTTCATAATTATTATTGAGAAAGACTTGTTAAACAAATATGGAATAAATGACTTTTTATATAAATGAATTTACATTAAATTAAGGGTTCCATTGGTTATTTTTCTGATTTCTATCAATTTCTAGTTTTTCGTATATGTGATTAGTGTGATATTCTTACTGTGCTAATATAGCTCACCCTTTCAGTAACTATTTTAGATCAAGAGAACCAAGATCCAGATCCCAATCAACAAACGGGTTGTGAATAGTTCACCACCCAGACTCCCTTCAAAAGCTAGTGAAGGTCGTCTTAGGATTATTTAGTTATTTGTCTTTTTGTTTATTACTTTGATTTTTGTTTATTCTTTTAGAAGGGACATTCCCGTAACCCTATTGGGTATTCTAAAATATTGTGTAAGAAATGTACACCCTAATTCTATTATTTCACTTCCGCATTTCATTTATGACTTTATTTCCATTTAAGTTCCGGGCCTCTACAGTTGGTATCAGAGTCGCGTTCCTCGGAACTATTTCTTACACAAAGACTTAAAAATACCAAATACGAACTATCGTTCAGTCCTTTCTTGTGAAAAATAAGTACAAAAACACGAGAATATGAGGTCTCTTACTGAACAGGGCAGCCCGAGACGAGTCGCTTCAAGAGGATGTCGATCGGCTCTTCGAGATTTTAGAGAGACTCATCTCTGCTCAGTAGGCCAGGGAAGAGAGGAGGAAACTGTTTGACCCTCCACCACTTCTACAATATGAGCCACCCCTACAACGAGAGGATCTAACGCTACTTCGATGCAACCCTGCTCCTCCGTCGTATCATCTGACACCGTCACAATACAATTCAGAGCTCCTACCGTATCATCCGACACTATTACAGGGTCACCCAGTCCCTCCCTAGCAACATCTGAACCCTCTTCCACGGAACTCAGTTTCGCCCATTATGGACCTGATAAAGATTGACATGAGGGACCCTGATGTAATTCTAAGAACGAACTGGTTAGCGGTGTATCACGCTACCGTGGATTGTTTTCACGAAAAAAAATTATATTTAAACCTCCTAATGAAGAATCATTTATAAGCTAATAAAAGTTTTAAATATTAGTTTCTCATAGCAATTTTCTTATTACATAGCACTTTAATTCGACTGTTTTTTCTAACTAGGCAAATTTAAGAAAAAAATTTATATTCGAGAGATTTTGGTAGTTCGAGACTTTCTGGATGTGTTTCCTGATGAACTATCTGAATTGTCAGTGGACAGAGAAGTTAAATTCACCATAGATCTTCAGCCAGACACCCAGCCTATCTCGGTTGTCCCTTATCGCATGAGTTTTGTTGAGATAGAATAGTTGAGAAAACAGATCAATGAATTGCAGGATAGTGGGTTCATCCGATATAGTGTGTCCCCTTGGAGTGTTGAAGTGACATTTTCAAGCAAGGGGGATGGAAAGTTAAAGTTATATATTAACTACAAAGGACTAAATAGGGTCACAATCAAGAACAAGTACCTCATCCCGAAGATCAATGACCTTTTTGATTAGTTGTAGGATGCCCAAGTCTTCTCTAAAATAGACCTGCATTCAGGTTACCACCAGGTAAAGATCAAGGCAGAAAACATTCCCAAAATAACTTTCCAAAGCAGGTACGGAGACTATGAATTCCTAGTCATGCCATTTGGACTAACCAAAGCAGCAACCATCTTTATGATTTGATGAACAGGATTTTCAGACAATTTCTGGATCAGTTCATCATTGTATTTATTGATGATATCCTAATCTGTTCAAAAAGCAGAGAGGAACACACTCACCATTTGACTTAGGTTTTGCAGGTTTTCAGAGAAAAAAAATTGTATGCAAAATTGTGTAAGTGTGGGTTCTGACTCGAGAAGATTACTTTCCTAGATGTCAGCCTCCCATCGGAGAATAAGAGCTAGTTGCCGGAGAAAGGAGCCGATTGTTGCTGCACCGGAGCCACCTCCGATTGCCAAAAAAGGTAAAAATTCTCCTATCCGCTTGAAATTTGATTTCGAGCACCCCTGTGGCCATATCGGGCAAAACAAACTGCGGGTGAGCCGGAAACTGCGGGCAAAGTCTGGCCTTCACAGGGAAAATCCGCAACCTCCTCCGATGTGCAACTTTTCATTTCCCGTTTCGTGCAATTTTTCCACTGTTGTGTTCACTGTTCTATTTTCTACAGGTTGACCAAAGAAAAACTTTCAGCCGTGAAGGTGAGCCGCAGAGCCGCCACACCTAGAAAACCCCACCACCAGTAGGTTTCTGTTTTCTAATTTTTTTGGCCAATCGAGACCCCATAACATATTTTTTCGCAGGGATATATATAAAGTTGACCCAAACTAGCTAAAATCGGTCGAAAATTGCTAGGCCGAGGCAAACTACCGCCGCGGGCGGTGGTGGGTTGCTGGAACACGGTGGTGCTGCCGTGCTGAAACCCCAAAATATGCCGAGAATAATTTTTTCACCAATTTTGGATTTTTAGTGTATTTTTAGGTATGTGACAAGTGTTTTGAATTTCGAATGGATAATTCAGGAAATCTGGAGGCCACTAGTAGGTGCAGTAAAAAGTGCAGTGTTTCAGACACCGATTTGGGTAAGGATCCCTCACTCTTTTCTCCATTACGGTAAACTGAGGATTAATAATTAATAATTATATGTTTTTATGAAAAATTAGATAACTTTAAAAATAATTACAGGTCGCTAATGGAGCCTAAACTGGTTAGTTCACAATCATTTCGATTTCTTATTTATTTTCCTGTATTGCCTGTATTTGGTTACTATTATACTATGCGTAACTCAATTGAATTTTTAGGGTCTTTTTGGTTATTTAGTTATTTGTTTCTCCTGTATTGTGTGTTCGTATTTCGGTCATTGGTTATTTGGTTGTGTTAAACTATATTGTTGTTTAAGTGAATGGAGAGTATAAAATGAGATATAGTTTTTGTGTAGTTGATTGTTATACTGATAAAAATCTGTATGGGAAAGAATTACTGGGTATCTGAGAAAAAACGGACGGGTCCGGTACACAGGGAACCCTACTGTGAATGTTACTTCAGTCGAACGGGGTTGGGAAGTCCCTTACCAGTAAGGTTTGGGAGATATGATTCACCTTCATACTGGATGGGGTATCGAAGTGGTAGAATATTTGGCGCTCATTACCGGATGGGATATGGGGCCGGTTAATTGTTTAATTGGATATTGGGTTCACGAGTAGGATGACATCCCTATGGACCCTTAAGGGTACTGGTAAGCAGGTAAAAATGTAAAATAATCTTTCTTGTTATCTTCTATGTGATAAATAATAGTACATAAATATGAATTTTCAAAAATTATAATTGGGAAGGACTTGTTATACAAATATGGAATAAATGGCTTTCTTTATAGTAAATGAATTTACATTAAATTAAGGGTTCCATTGGTGGTTTTTCTGATTTCTACCAATCTTTAGTTTTTCGTATATGTAATTAGTGTGATATTCTTACTAGAATAGTGTAGCTCACCCTTCATTAACCATTTCATATGAAGAGGACCAAGATCCAAATCCCGATCAACAAGGGGATTGTGTGTAGTTCACCACCCGGACTCCCTTCAAAAGCTAGTGAAGTTCGTTCTAGGATTGCTTAGTTATTTATCTTTCATTTATTTCTTTTATTTTCGTTTGTTCTTTTAGAATTGATATTCTCATAACCCTATTGGGCATTCTAAAGTATTGTGTAAGGAATGTAAATCCTAAATCTATTATTTTTGCTTTTGCATTTCATTAATGACTTTATTTCTATTTAAGTTTTGGGCTTCTACATAAAATTTTCTCCCCTTCCACTCGGAATTAGATTTCACACCTCTCCACACCCATATTGGAGCTAAAAGACCAAAGGGTAAGTCAAAAATCGCGAGCGAAGCTCGACTAAACCGCCATAGCCGCAACCCAAAAACCCCACTGATGAGCCCTTTCTGATTCCTGTTTTCTTCGAGTCTTTGATCAATGTGTTCCTCATCTCTTTTTAGTGTAGGATAGCCGAAGAGAAACCCCAACCGCAAGAGAGGAACGACGGAGCCACCGCACCGAAAAAACTCCTGCGCCAGTAGGGTCTCGATTTTCTCCTTTTTCGGCCGACAGAGGCCCCCTAACCTTGTTTTTTAGAGGTTCCCATTCAAAACCGGCCAAAACTGGCCAAAAACAGTCAGGCCAAGAGGAAGCACCATTATGGGCAGCGGAGCCGGCGCTGGAGCACTGCGGCGGCAACGTACCAAAACCCTAAACCGATCGAAAAAATTCAAAAATGCTCATTTCAAACTTTTTGAGGTATTTTGGGATACGTGACGCATATTTTTGATTTCTGTTAGAAAAACTCAGAAAACCTGAGAACCGCCAGGAGGCACAGTGAAAAAGAAGGTGTTTCAAACGTCGATTCAGAATAAGAATTCCTCACCCTTTTTCTCCCATTATGGTAAATTAAAGTCTAATAACTAATAACAATGTGTTTTATAAAAAATTAGAAATCCCTAAATTAATTACAAGTAACCAGTTGAGCCAAAATTAGTCAGTGTATAATTGCCCTAGCTGTGTTTATGTTCTCGTATACTGTCTAAATTGCTATTGTTTATTTATTTTAATTATTTTCTCGTTCATTGATTGTTTAACTGATTATTCTCACTTGTCAACTGATTCGAAGCAAACTCCCTAATCACGTTTTTTTTTTATTTTCATATTGTCTATTTGCATAACTTACTGTTGATCTGTAAATATGATATGTTAGTATGTAATTGGTAATTTGTTGATGATGTGGATATATGTATGAAAGGTTTATCAGGTACCTTGGAGAAGGGTATACGGACCCGATGAATAGGAAAAATCTTACCATTGACATTATCTCAGTTGAATGGAGCTGAGAAATCCCATACCGAAAGGGGTTGGGAAGTGCAGTTCACCCTCATACCGGACTGGGTATTAAGGTAGTGGTATGTTTGACGCTCATTACCGGACGGAGTATGAAGATGACCGATTAAATGATAAATTGAATATTGGGTCCACGAGTAGGGGGGATCCCTATGGATCCCTGGATGTACTGGTAAGCGAGTAAAAATGTAAGTTACTGTTATTGTTCATTTAAATGTGAAATATCCTGATTATTGTCTTCATATGTTGGTTTTGAAAACTCATAAAGGTAAATATGGGAATAACGGTTTTTATGTTAAACGAATTATTTTAAAAAAGGTAATGGTTCCATTCATTGTTTACGATTTTTACCAACCTTTAGTTTTACGTATCGGTGCTAAGCATGATATTCTTACTAGGTTAATATAGTTCATCCCCTTATTTAACAATTTTTCATATCAGAAAAATTAAGATCCAGATCTTAAACAACGAAAAGAAGGTTGCGAATAAAGTTACTTCCTACATCCCATCAGAGTTGCCCGGCAGAGTTTAATTCTATAAGATCTTTAGTTGTGTTTTTATTTATTTATTTATTCCATTATTGAAAATTTTCTCAAAGAGATATTCATATAACTGTATTAGATATTTCGATTTATTGTATGAAGAATATAAACTATAAACTCTTAATTACTTATGCCTTTACAATATATATTTATTTTCTTTGAATTTTAAACTTCTCCAATACATCAAAAGCCCATTGCACTATTGCACCTCATAGATTTTCTTAAACAAAGAATGGCATTAGTCATTTGAAAGTTATATTAAGGCTATGATTAAATAGTTCCAAATATGTTAAATCTTATTTACATGAAAAAGTGATATTAATTTAAATTAAAATAAATATGAGCTAATTTTATTTTCCTTTTGTTACATCAGAAAACATATTTTAATTTTAAAATAAAATATAAATTTATAAAAAAAAACAATTCTGCACAAATTGAAGATTTATTCAACACGGTGCCTAAATGAATGTTCATAATAAAATGTTCTTAGCATAATGGTAAAAAGATAGCACTGGTGTCATGCCACGTACATACACACCGTCAGAAACAACAGACATCCATTGAATGCTTTTACGGCGATAATGGCAAGTGGGCAATTTTTCTCAACGTGGTCTCATTGTACGCTTTTTTTAAAAGAAAAAGATAATTGTATTTGACAGTACTGATAATTTAATGGAGGAATGGAAGGCCATTGCCGGCATCTAAGACAATGAGATGAAACAGCCGGATCTACCCAGTACAAGGCTTATTTTCCTCTTTGCTCCCAGAAGAATAAATTTTAAATGAATTTAAAAGCAAGAGAAACTGAAATAGTTACAATAATTTCTATCACAGAAACATCTGTTTCTTCTTTTGGCGGGCGGGGGATACAAACTGTACACTCAGCTTCCAGAAATTTAAAACGTTGTCGTGTGGGTGATGGCATGTTCCCAAATCAGGGTTATAGAAACGTGTTTGCTGCGATTTGGTCAACTCTTTGTTGCAAAAATGAGAAGTTGATATAGAGAAATTCATATTTCAAATATACCAGAGGAGCAGAGCGCAATGATTGGGCTTTCAGTCATTATTCTGATGCCTACAATGTAAAGCATATTTCACAACTTCGTAAAAGGAAACAACTATGCCAACAGAAGGTCCTGTTCGAGCAACTCGGGGACCAATCCCCGTAAACAATCCCTTTATTCCCCTGTCTCTGTACAGCAAACCAAAAGTTACTGAGAGCTGAAGTTCGCCCATGGATTACAGTGTAAGAGCTAAAAAGGAATCTTATTCATCAAAATAAATTTTAAAAGACTCGTTAAATATAGGGATCAACTAGAGTTTGACCAAAAAATAAAATATTTATAAAAAACAATGTTGATCTGTTTAAACAAAAATTATGTCAAACCTCGCCTTTATCAAGAGTTAAATATAGTGTATGGTTTAGGCATTTCCCACTAACTATGCTTCTGCTGTTCATGGAAAAAAAACATAAGCCTAAAGCCTGGCCAAACGGGCTAAAGATAAAAAAACATGGCCCTTTAAATGGAAACATCAGCCATTCTGTAGTAAGCCTTGATAAGCCCAAGACCATAAGGCATGAGCAAATCATTGTCTAAGGATGTCCTTCATAAAAGTTTCAAACTGGCAATTTTGAACTCAAGGCTTCTTTCCTTGCCCCACAATCTCTTAAATTGAGCAACCTCCAGAGGAAGTTCATTAAGGCTATGTTGGAATAATTGTGGAATTCATTTATTCTAAACGTAGCATAAATAGAATATGGTACAGGTCTCTTAATTAGGGACAGGGAAAATGTACAAATAGGTGAACCATCAGACAAGACCTAGGCGAGAGCAATTATGTACTTCAAACAAAAGAGAATGACATCCAGAAAAAAGAACACAAGCGAAGAGAACAATAGAAAAGAAAGCTAGATACCTCCATATTTCTACCAATGTTGTTCTCGTGGTCATTTCTAATGCTCTAGCTGGATCTGTCTGAAAAATTACAGAAGGAACAATGTTATTCAAGCTACTAAAAGCAAATAAACATACATATTTTATTGAGATCAAGAAAGAACAAATAAGAGAAACATATAGGTTGATGGAGCTTGGTTTAGGGAACTGACCTCTATCTGCCGTCGAGTCTTTGCTACGTCCAGAGGGCAGGTAGCAGCAGCAGAAAGACTTCCTGCAATAAAACCAGCAGAGAAATTTGCCGCAAGAACACTGCTTACCGTGGTTTCATCAGTCATCTGAGAAAGTATTTTTCTTCTTATCTGCATTAAGTGGAAGAAGAAACCATTACCAAACTGTATTCTCTCCAGGACCAAATGTATTCAAATAGCAACACTTCTTTGACTGCAGGAAGGAATGGAAGTTTGATAAACTCACTGGCTCAAGGGTTGACCAGCAGATGGCAGAGAAAGGAACGTCACGAGCAAGTTGTGCTCCAAGACCCGTCCATAAGATGCGGTAGCTTTGTACTGCGAGAGGGAACATCGGTAAGTAGACTGCAAAGCAACTATAAAACCACAAGTGCCAAATACTCATAACATTTTTCCTTAAGAAAGGAAGCGAAGCATAGGAGGGCTCGTCAGTCGTAGTCAAACAACCTATAAGCTGATGGCTGAACCATCAACCTTCAACAACTTATAAAACATACATAAATCTATATTTAAAGAGAAAAAGAAAAAAGAAAGAAAAACTAACAGCTTTGTACGTTATTTGTGCTCCTGACAGGATTGACAACCCCAACTAGTGTCTTCAAGACTCCAGGAGGTTTTGCACCTCTTTGGGTTTCTTTGAATGCCTAACATAAAGAAGATAATATAAAAAATATATAATTAGACTGAAAATTGATTTCAGCAATCTCTCCTTGTGAAAAGCATCAGAGAAAGGTAATAATTTGTGCAGTCTGAATCGGATAAGTATTCAAGCATAACCGAAAATGCTAAATATATCAATAAGAAATGAATTTTGAATGCTTTCTAAAGCAAAGATAGGGAGCTATCATTAATCCGCAGTATCGTTGTAAAAACAAATTAAATGAGGATGTTGCATATAACATCTCACCTGCATACGGGTCCTTGCCAGTTCAACAGGATAACAGGTAACACAAGCTAATGAGCGTGCAACTGTTCCTGCAACTAATGGGACATATGGTGTCAAGACTGAAGCATTCCTGTTTGTGAAATCTTCCATTAAATTGCGGAAAATGTCATAACAAGGCAAGTAGATCCCAACCTAATTATCAAGAAAAAAATGAAAGTCCATTAAACTGATCAAAACATGTGAATTACATGTCAAATTGCTCCATTTCATGGGTAAGAAAAGGAAAAGCAAAATACAGATACACACACAAGGGAAGACAGAAGCCTTCACTAAGAGACTCACAGTTGGTACAGCCAATGCTAAACTTGCATTTGTGCCTCGCCATAGTCTGGTAAATCCTTCCTGCATAAATTTGTTCCTGTGACGCTCTAATAATAAGTGGTTTGTACACTAGTTGCAATAATATCATAGAAATTGTACATGCATATGACCTAGTGACATCTATATATGAGAGGGAAAAAAATATCTGAACAGAACCTAGACACCTCATTATTGTATAATACAGTCAAATTATGAAATTTCAGCAAACTTTATAAGTTGACGAACTGACCAACCTGACGAATGACTTTGTAGAAGACATCTAGAGTTCCTTTGTACCGGTTACATTCTGCAGGACAAACTGATTCAGAACCAAAAACTTTGGGTGTCCCTGAGGGGTGATTTCTTAAATCTCGAAACATCTAAAGAAGAAATTCAATAGAAAAATTCAGCACATGTTTGACAGAGGGGCAAGATTAAGCAGCAGTATTTTCACCATAAAAAATGAAAAGCAAAATTCTATTTGTTCAATATGATATCAAAACTAAAAAATCTAGAATTTGAATCCTAATTGCCGTTCTATATTTGATTTAAAAAAAAAATAAAATTCAGCATAATACAGAGAAGATTGAACTTAAGCTTTTAGGAAAATCTTTTAATTCTATCGTCTAAGACCTGCCCAACATAAAGAAATTAATGAAACAGAAGTTCGCTCACCATATTTGTTTCAGAACAATTTGTAGAACATATGCCTTGATAAGGAACTCCCGCAGCTTGTGCCTGCAACCTAGTCTGTAGGTAAATAACAAAATTCACTAACAAGACAAACTTCAAAGTTGAAGGAATGAAAAGCAAGAAAGTGAAGGTTCTATTTCAAGTATACAAAATGAAATTGCAAACATTACATTAGCACTTCTTTCCTCATTGAAAAGAAAAGGAATTTATACGGTTCTCTGTATCTATTCTTTTTCTTTTTTTTTTGGCAATGAATCAACTACAGCCTTAATGAAGAGACAAGGAATCCGTGAAAAATTAACAAGCTGCTTTCATGAAAGAAAATCTTAGGTTATGTTTGCACGAAATGAAAATGCAAAATAAGAAAATAGAATGTGAAATTTAAGAGAAACTACAATAGACGATTGCCACCATAAGCTCCTCAAAGAAACAATAAGAAAATAGTAATTCTTAGCAATCACGACAATTCAATGAAGTTAAAGAGGAAGTGGTCTAATAAATTTATATACTTTTTTTAAAAAAAAAAAAAAAAACCTTGGCGACATCAAGAGGGTTAACGATGATGGCGGAAATGAAAGCGGCACCGGCAGCAGCGAAAGCTCTCTCTCCAACACCCAAATCGACATTGGAGAGTGCCTCAGGGTTTGAGGAGAATTCTCCTCCGTCACTTTGTTTGGGCATATAATTGTCGTTGGGTACAGAAGAAGCAACGTTACCCTCGATATCAACTCGTGTAACTGCAGCAGCACTTATCCATGAAGGTAGGCTCTGCCTAGAACTCACCATCCCTGCAAATTTGTATCTCCTCTGCAGAATTTTGTTTGATGACGAGAGAAAACTAATAATGAGTCGGGAAATTTCCGATTTGCATGGGGAAGAGGAAAGCAAGGCTGACCCGGCAACTGAGTCGTGGCGTGGAAATAAGGCCGCCAAGGATATGGGGTTTATCTCAGCTGTGCCCGCGGAAGATCACCTCCCTTTCGTCCAACGAAAAAAAATATAAATAATTAATATACAAATGTTTTGAATAAAAATATACATTTACAAGCCTATTGTAATAATATTTAAGATAAATTATTAAATTAATTTTTAAAATTTAATTTGTAACACCAAGTATTTTTAATTTTATTCTTATTATTTTTATTTTTATTTTTTTGTATTTGAATTTTTTATATTTTTATTTGATTTAATTTAATTTAATTTAATTTAATAAAAATAAAAATAATAATAATGATAAAATTTGGTAAAAATATTATTTGGATTTAATTGAAATGGATTTTGGAAAAAAGGGGTGAAAATTTGGATTCTGTGAGTGTTTTTGAAAAGAAAATTAAAAACTGAAGGTCAAAACACAATTTAGAAAAATTGTGCTACGTCACCAGCCACGTCACCAGCCCGGTCAGCAGTCCCGGCCAACCAGGACACGCCGTGTGGCAAGGAAACGCTGACACAAGACAGGTCACGTGGGCGATCCGCGAGCGCGCGATCGGATGGCCCAGATCCGTTCTCCCGCGCACGAACGGCCCAGATTGCATCGCGATGGACGGTCCAGATTTAATCTTGATGGACGGTTGAGATTAAAAGGCAAAGGGTATAAATAACCCCACCTACACTTGACCACAAAACCCTAGTCGCCAGTGCCTCGCCGGAGAAGAAGAACTAGCCGTCGGAGGAGTCGGCTGCTGCCACCCGCCGCCGCACCAGAGAGGTTTCCGACCGCCAATCGAGGTAAATTTTATCTCCTTGGTTCGTTTTTTGATGCTGAGTCCGTCTATGGCCAAACCACCGGCCAAACGGCCAAAAAATCCAGCCGAAGTCCGGCGGCGCCGCCGCGACTCCTCTCTATTTTTGCCTCCGATGAAGCCCTTTCCAGCCTCCGTTCGATGCTAATTTTATACCTATGAGATAATCGTTCATCTTTTTACATGTTGAGGGGACTATAACATC
>NW_019014498.1:179154-192747 GCF_000150535.2 Carica papaya
TATATGTAATAACAACTCTCAAGTATACATATGCATCTATATATATACATATATAAAATAATTTAGGGATGGAAAAGAAAACACGGAATCATCCCCTGCCACAGAAGACATCTAGAGGGGTGTTTGAAAGAATTTTTCTTCTGTGTGAAAAATAACGAAATGCAGATGAAACACTCAATGGAAGCAGAAGTAGTTTTATTGCTAATCCCACCCCAATATGCCACCTTCTACTTTCCCCAAAATTCATTAATGCTTTGACATAATCTGTGAGAAAATCAAAACCCTTTTTCTTTCTAAAGTTTTTCTCTCCTCTAATTGCCTTCAAATCCCAAAAATTTTTATTGCCAAACGAGGTCTTCAACTCTTTGATTACCCCAAAGTCTCTTCCTTTATATTTTGTTACTTGTTCCATCAGCATTCCTCTGCTCTCTTCCAAGCGACTGACTGCTGCATTCCTTTCTATCATCTGCCATGACTGCAGCCTCTGCATGTACACATATATATTCTCCGCTTAAACAATTTAACATTTCAAACAGACCCACCCAATTGCTGGACATATAAATTATAGTGGAAATTAAGAAGAGAAAAGTATTTGAAGAACCTGTAAGTCGAGAAGCAAATTCTGGAGTTCCTTCAAGGAATCTCTGATGGCAATCAATGGCTGGCGATCTTGAAAAGCAGTCTGGGCAGCAACATGATGATGGAAACACGAATTGCAGAAGATTATGGTATTGTTGATTTGATGGTCAAGCCTGTCGTGCAAAACCCATGCTCTTTCCGTCAGATTCTGCAGCTTCTTATAACTCAACTCCATTAAACATATCCCAATATCGATGTCTCAGATTGACCCAACTCCATCATATATAGATAGAGCTTTTCTGTAACTCCATTATCTTTTTTTTTTTTTTTTTTTTTAATTTTTTCATGATATACAGTATAAGTACATGTGCTCTTCTTTTAAGAGCAGTTTTTTTTTTTTTTTTTTTTTTCAGCTTTTCTCTTTCTTGGTTAAGTCGTTTTCTTTTTAATTTTTACATGGGTTGCGTTTGTGGTGGGTTGTAGTAATGATTTATGGTTTGGTTTGTTTTTTCTTTTTGAGGGTTTTGCTTTAAAGGGAAGTTTTGTTTGGAGGTGGGTAAGATTAGCTGTGTTAGACCCCACTTACTCATTCTCAGTCACATACACCCACCCACCAGCTACTGTCTTCCTGCTATTATTCATATGATTATCACGACCAACATGATACGCACGTTCCTCTTTTAATTAATTAGTAATAATACGTCAATAACAACATGTTAGTCTTTAAACCCAAAATAATTAAACTCCTAACGAATACATAGACAAATGTACAATTTAATTTCATAGAGAGAGTATTGGGTGGGATAGTAATAAGCCAGTTAAGAGATGAATGTTGATTACATACCAACATGATAGATAGTCAACTATTATTTTTATCTTATATGAATTAAAAAGCAGGGGGAACAAAATATGTCTGTACAACTACTCGAGTTAATTCATTTAATAATTATTATTTTTATTTAATTTTTGTATGCATCTTAATAAAAATTTATATACTTTAATTGTAATATAATTTCTTAACTAATACAGAGAAAAAAAATGCATAAAAATTCTTATAAAATTAAGAAAATAGCAACCATTCAATCAAATTAATATTGAGAAAATTTTTTTTTTTATTTTTAATAATTAATATTCAACAAATATGTCTTTCCAAAGTTAAAATCAGCCAGCCCAACTTTCTTTTTTAAAACCTAATATTACCCCGTTTTATTTTCTTACCAATGACTTACAAAACTCATTTCCATCTCTCTCTTAATCTCAAATTAATTGTGGGTCTTAAGCACCAACTGCGCCCAAGTCCACTTCAGACCATTCCTGCATCAATTGTCCAGAAACCATACGACGCCGTTCAGAGATTTCCCCTCTTAGGTTTTATTATTGTCAGAAAGATAAATAAACATTGCAAGACAAATTGACGCGAGCATATTAATTTTCACCACGAGTAAACAAAACAGTAGGAGAAACAAAAGAGTTTGTCGGAACAAAAAAAAAAAAAACAAAGAAAACAAAAGGATTTAAACAGTAGAAGAAGATGAAACCGGTGCAAGAACTGATACTAACAAGAAAAAAAATACGATGCGCCATCAAAAAAGAAAAAAAAGTATGATATACGCGGGACCCTACTGAGCTGATATTAATGAGAGAAAGATCTTACCAGACGTGTTCTCGGGTAGGAAAATCATATCTGACGGCCTTTCTTTTTTCTTAAATCATTTCCTTTTTTAAGGGTTCTGGCCCAAGATAATATTATATATATATATATATATAAGTAGTAAAATGGGCTCAGGCCTTATTCACATGTTCCTTGCGGTCAAAAAGCTCAGCATATATCTACTCTCTCTGTAATTCTTATCTTGGAATATCTTTTTAACTTTATTTTTTTCCCCTTATTATTATCATTCTTTCTTTTTATGTTAGGTCTTTGTATTTCAGATGCTCATACCATGATTTAAAAAATGTATATGGTTCGATCAATAGTATGACATATGTTACACAAAATATAAATTTTAATTGCTACAAAAAATATGTTAAAGCGTTGGCATATCACCCTCAAATCTTAATATTGCTAATGAAAAATATTATTGTTATTTATATAAAAATTTGTATAGGTTAAAAAGTAAAACTGAAAATGCAGTTTGGGAGGTGAACCAAAATTCAAATGTCAACTTTTTTTTACTGGAAACAGGTTCGGTCAGGGTTGTACGAAGTTGCTTTTCAGGGACAGAGAAACAAGAGAGTGCAGCAGCTCAAGCCCGCATTAACCGACAAAACAGTGAACCCAAGATTTCCTTTGTGTTTTCCTTTTTTTTAACTCCTTTACCCAATTTGGTAAGTTTTGTTTCACTTGGTTCTTCCTCCTAATATATATATATATATATATATATGTACATACGTGTGTCTGTATTTACTCCCCCAAGCTGTTTTGATAATTAAGCACATCATATATTTCGATTTGATAACTACACCATATATTTTGATAATGAGATGAAACGTGTGCTTGCATATCTTCTGAGTTAGATAAGGGACAGTTTAGATTTGAATTTATTTATTTATAAAAATAAGTAAAGATAACTATTATCTAATTAATTATTTACGTATAAAAATATATAAAATTTAAAATTATAAGATAATTTTTTTTTAAAAAAAAAAAATCAAGTCAAATGCAACCTAAAAATATTATGATAAAAAGTCGAAATCTTGTGAACTCTCTTAAACACCACTTTCTCCAAACTTTTAATAACTAAACCCACTTCCTTTATTTATGAAGAAATCGCTTTATGAGTAAGCAATGGTTTTATCACTTTTAATTACTTAACTAATAATTAATTATTAATAAGAGCATCATACTGCATGATGTCTTTTCCTGATGATTAGCCACAAGCACGGCCATTAATCACCCCCCCTCTAAAATCAATAAATTAATTAAGATATCACAGGTTTATGTCAAATCTACATCTAATTCCTATTAAATGAATTATTATCATTTTATATGGTTCTTTCATTATTTTTAGTTAAGAAACTGTAAATAAAACTCTCTACAAATTATATATTTGCTTAAAAAACACTTAATTATATATTTCTTTCATCATTTTATATTGATATATATTATACCAATATTTACATCTTTATGCAAAATATAAATTTTATTAAGACGGATTAACAAATAGTATGGATTATATTACTTTTTTTTTTGTACTTTAAAATGAGGTAACTTTTGATCATTTCACTTTTATATATTTTAAAAAAATTATCAAATGTTTGGGAAACTTAATAAATTTTTTAATATAATTAAAAAAAACAATTAATTATGTCTATTAAAAATTATATGTGCATTTAAATAGAGTATAGCACTATAACAATTTATTCTTTTATTATTGAAAATTCATCAGTTTGAGATATTTTATTAATTTGTATCTAACATTAATTAAGTCTTTATAATTAAAATTATTAAATTAGACGTAGCGACAGAGTTTGTAATTTATCATTTTGACAAGAGGCATTAGTGGCTTAATAGAACGGTTAAAGAGGCTATAAGTTATCGCCTGAAAGCTCTTAAACTCAAAGTTTTGTGCATATGAGCTTTCTTGTTTTAGCCTAAATAAAAGTTTATGACATTTTAATACTTTTTCATAATGTTTTTTAAATTAAAATGTATCTTGAGCACATTTGACAAGAAAATATGATTGAAGACCAGAGGCCACAGAGAAAATTATGCCACCTTAACATTTTTCTCATTTTCCAGAACAATTGAATTAGGAAGGTGGTGAAGAGAAGGACCCAAATGGCAATGGAAGCTACAAACCTTAAAACAAGTTGCAAGTGGGTCTGAACTTGTTTGTCGAAAAGAAGTAGCAAGTGGGTCTGAATCTGATTTTGAACATCTTCTTTGATATCTCCATTTTACTTTATTTTATTTTAGATTGTGCAATTATGGAGTGTGATTTTCAAGTTTGAACATTCCATTATTTCCACATCTTTACAAACCAGCGTGAGTCAAAAGCCTGCGGATTAGACGTTAGACACGCCGCAACAAAAAGATACTTCTCTGCCGGCAATTCAACCTCAACCACGCCGGAGATTTCCTATTTTCTGGATTTGCTACGGCTCCCCACTAATTAAACCCACCACCATTTTCGAGATTAAAATACTTGGTTTCTTTGATGTGTTGCAGAAGCCTAGAACAGACCACAAAGGTTTAGCCAAGTTCAGAATTTGCCTTAATTACGCACAGCCAAGTGGGTGCTGGCAATATCTATGTAGGACCAGAATTTGAGTTCTCAAGATTTTTGCCCTTTGAGGACCTTTCACTGTCACTTGTATAACTGGTGACTGCTAGAAAATATTCTTGTTGTTTTAGAGCAATCTTATTTGTTCTTATGTGTTAATGATGTTTCATTCATTCATTTGTCTCATGTATTATTACCCACATCCCTAAGTTTCCTGTTTTATTTCAAAAGCTTTTTAGGATCTTGAAAACAGGGGATAAGTCAATAGCAATAAATTTGGAAAATGAAATGACCAAACCCATTTTCATCTCCTCTACCCACCACCGTGACCAAATCATAAGAGTCTTTAGAATGGCCAAGAACATACATACCCTTACATTTATGTGGGATTTTATTGTACTCCAATCAAATCCCATCAAAGATTGACGAATATAATTGCTTCAAATCTGAAAAATGGAATTGAAAGTATGTGAAGCTTGAAGAAAAGAATGACCAACATGTGAATGCGTAAGTTAGTGTATGGTTATAGAGAGTTCAAACTGGATAGCCATGGAACATGGGAACCCACTTGGTAAATGCACCATTAAAAAGAAACAGAGATTAAAGCAAGAAACAGAGCAATTCAAAATCAAAATCTACTCATGATGGAGGAAAAAACAAAAGATAACAAATGGGAGTAACAGCAAAATGAAAATAGATGTGGAGATCCCCCTAACACAATACTTAAAAAACATGCTTTTGACTCTATTTAACATAGATATAATAATAATAATAATAATAATAATAAATATAATAAATAAATAAAGACCTGAAAAGCAAAATGATTTACACATATATACTTTGCATTTCGTGTTGGTGGTGACTGACACTAATGGAGGAGATGCAAACCTTATCCAAAACTCCACTCGGAATTTACCAGCAAATGAACCGGAAGTGAAACCAAAAACCCAAACCCGAATCCGAAAGATATAATATATTTACCGTGGAAATAAAATACTGCTCTCTAACTCAAACAAATCTGAACCGTGCATGTTAACATGGAGCGCCATGATTCAATCTGCAGGCTGGAACAGAGGAGCGGAGCCACTACTGAGAAAGATAGGTAAGAGCCGGGTTCAGTGTGGATTCGACGGGAAAAGGGTCTTCGAAGTAGCTGTCCACATCCCATAAACATGACCCCAAATCCTCATCAAGTTTAAACGAGAAATCATCACCATACTCATCTTGCTTTGAAACTGGTTCTGCTTCAATAATTTCATCGAAGAAAATAGGAGCAGGAATCTCGTAGTTGAAGATATCACTGTATAAAAACGGATCTGATGATAAGAAGTCGCCTTGTAAACCCTGTGGCTCTTCCGAGGGTTTTTGTACCGGTGGCCATGCAGTGTTTACGGGCTTGGAGCTAGGCTCTGGTTCCAGCTCTGTTCTTAATTCAGCTTCAGCCTGGAATTCAAGAACAGAGGTAGGAGAACAGAGACTGTGAGACTCTCTGCTAGAATCATAACTAGAGATAGTCTCAACGTCAATCTCTGTTGGCACCGAGGGTTTAGGGAAGTTGGTGTGAGCGTCAGAGCCTTTAATACGAATTGCAGCTCGGTCATAGACCATTGCAGCCTCTTCCGCCGTATCATACGTGCCAAGCCAGAGCCTCGTTCCGCTTCTCGGATCCCTGATCTCCGCCGCCCACCTTCCCCATGGTCTCTGCCTTACTCCACGATACTTGTTGCCATTCGGATAGTACTGCCTTGATGATTTGCCGGTACCCGTCGCACAGTGCTTAGGTCTAGGTTTCACACGGACTGTGTTCGATGTTGAAGAGTCCTGGAGTTTGATCTCGTTGATGAGTTTCTTTATCCTTTGCTGGTGATGGCGGCGACACGTGTCGTCGTTGTCTTCTCCGCTGGATGAGTCTGTGGCATCACAATCGGTGACTGAGATTCTAACCAGTCTCGGGGACTCTAATGGAGTCCACCTGGTTGATGATTTCAAATGCTTGACTGTAACTGAACGCTGCTCTGTATACTTCATTCGGGAAGGTGAAATCGACTGATTCATTTCTTCGTTAGGGAATGATTTTGATTTTATGAATTAAAAGTAGACGGAGAGAGAGAGAGAGAGAGAGGGAGAGAGAGAGAGAGAGAAAGCTAGATGGAGAATGGAGAGTAAACAGGGGAGGTTCAGTTGTAGAGAAGAGTCAAAAGGGAAGGAATCACTGTTTTATAGGAGGAGAAGGAGGATCGTAATTAGGCCGTCTTTTTATTTTTTAATATTATTTATTATCACATTCGGTTTAAGAAGTTTGAATTGTTAATATGATTTAATTCAGGAAATAAATATGATAAATATAATAAATCATATTAAATTGGTGATGGTTACGGGCGGAGATTCCGGTCACCACCGGAGATCCCAAACGGTTCGCCGCATCCCGACATCTACGCTTGATTCTTGCCACGTGGATATATGTCCCGGTAAAAGCGATTGGTCCCTCCGATCAAGCTTGATCTCCAAGCAACTTTGGCTGGCCCCAATCGCGGGTGATGATCGTGCCCTACACGCTTGAAAAGCATTGGAAAGCTTCTTCCAAGTCCCACCCTCCCCCCAATACAGACACTTTGATTGCCTCTGATTACACTCCGTGAGCGTGTAGCGTGACAGGCAGTGGTTGTAGCAATACTCACTGTGATATTAGTCACGTTTGTCATATTATTTGGTCACAGACCTGTTAGCCAGTACTTTGACCGGGGAAATCCGAGTTTTAATTTTTAATAAATAAGAATAAGAATAGTTTATTATATTAATATCGCAAGCTTATTAATGACCACTTTGCTTGTCAACCAAGAGTGTAGTGACCAATCAATCTTGTTTGTTTTTAAGTTGTCGAATAATTACGTAATTATTTCCAATTTTAATTTTGACCAAAATTTAAATTTCTTCAAATTAAAATAAAAATAAAGATCCGATATTTTAGTTGACTAAACAGTGCCTAATACTATTTATTTATTGACAGATTAATTTTTTTCTGGCATTGACCAAATTAAAGTTCAAATAATAAAATGGACGTTTTACTTGATGCAGTTTTTACTGCTTCTATTTGAGCTTTCACAGTTTGTTTTGAATAATATTAACAAATTTATTGTATAAATATACACATAATTTTCATTTTTTAAACTTTACCAAAATTAATAATTTTTATATTATATTATATTAATTTTATGTGACTTCATTTCTTAATCATTTTAATCGATCATTTATTTTATATTTATGAAATTTATGAGAAAAATTTATTCTGACATAACTCTAAGAAAATCATGCTCTAAGCTAATCTTATAAATTAGCACTTGCTTACTAATATACTTCTTCGTTTAAATTTATACAACTTTTTTTAAAAATAAACTAAAAAATACAATATTTTACTTAAAGATCATTTATCAACAAAGATAAGAGAATTTGAAGAAATTAATATAAAATATGAATTCATTTCAGAATTAAAATTTTTTTATGCATTTTGATTATATAATAAGTTTTCGATATATAATTTATTAAGAAAACCTTTATTTTTTATCAATGTTAACGCATTTAGTATGATCACAATTATCTAGTAATTAAGTATAACAACTAGTTTACATAAACTATTAAAACTTTATAATAAGTGAATAATAATAGAGGTTAGAAGGTATTACTTATAGGTTATTTGTCCAATTCTATTTAGTTAGTATACTAAATGAAATTGAATATAATTTCTACTTGTGAGTGAACTAAGAATGTTTTTTCTTTTTCAGCCAAGGTTGAATTTTAACATAAGACATAGTCATTTACTTAATGTTGATGATCAATCTTATAACATTTAACTAATTAGGTCTTTAAATTTTGGGTTCAATTTAAACTATTTGTAAATAAATGTAGGTTGATCTTTTGGTATGTTAGGGAGAAGTTTACTGATTTGATGTTAATATCTCTTAAAAAATAAGGTAAAAAGAAAAAAGAGAAGGTAGACATGCAGTGTCTCTAAGTAGGGTTAGAATTATTAGTTAAAATTTTGTGATTAGAATATAGCCTTATGATTATCCTCCATGAGTTTAGATGACAAAAATAAACTCTAAAACTCTTCCCATTATATTTTGGTTCTAGATGGTCGTATGTTCCATTGAGAACAATTTATGTGCTCTACAAGCCAAAGTACACAAATATATATATTTATATCATAACTTGTTTATTTCAAATATTTTTGAGAAAATAAAACAATAATATATTTATTTATGTTTAAAAACATTTAATAATTCTTCCTGTATCAAATAGTGGGAGATAAAGAAGCATATCCCATACCCAAGTGATAATAGTAATGTTTGCAAAATACAATTAGCAGAACAAGTATGGTGTGGCTTGTCCCCGTACAAGTTTGCAGACGCGTGCCATGCTTGAAAGAGGGAAGCAATGAGAACTATGAATTTCCATGTGGGACAACCACGTCACCACTCAATTTCATTCAATTTAAAATCATTAAAATAAAATTTTATTTTTTAAGATTAAAAATAAACTATATATATATATATATATATGTATGTATGTATGTATATATAAAGAAGGAAAGCTTGGAGACCAAGCAAGGAGCAGGAAATTCATTTGATTGGAAAGTAGGTAGAAAACTGAGATGGGATTGTGTCATCACAAAATGAGGTGCTCATAGTCATTTCCTTTTACATTGGCCTTCACTTATTTTTCTTTAAGAATTTATTTATTTAGATATGATACTAATAACATAATCAAGCGTAGGATTTTTCTTTTCCAATTAGTAGTCAACACATTCCATATGTGGGATTTATATTGATTTGTTACAAATTTAAGGTATCATAATCTCCCCTCTCCCCAAAAATAGTTTTAAACATTCGAAATTAATGGAGATCAAGTATGGAATGAACAGCACCACAATGTAGTGATATTTACTTACTCAAAACATATTTCATTGCCTGCTAAGTTCATCTATTTACTCACTCTCAAGTTTGCTCTTAATCCTCTTATATACTACTTTTACTCAACTCACGTATAAGATACAAAATGTTGTAACAACTCCCAATGCTAATCTCTATTTCTTTACGTATTGATTCGAGTATCAAAGCGTTCTCGTGAGGATATTTTGCAAATACTGGTTGACAGTTGCATGTTTTGCAAAGTTTATTGAGGTTGCAAAAACTAGTTTCTATTCTTTACATAATTACTTCTCTCTCAACATGACTTAGATCACTTCTATAAACAATAGAAGATTTCTTTTTTGTTTGTTTGTTTCGTTTGTTGATTAAAAAAAAAAGAACACTAACAATTGACTCCCTGCTTCTATGAAAATCAATTGTATATATCTTCTCTTGTACGTTACAGGTGTTGCCAACAAATCACCACTTCTTTATACATAAACGGGATTAGTCAGAGATAATGCCCTGATCGCCTGCAATGCGAAGAATGCTAACCCATGACGTATTTCTGATTCCAGCTTCTTGCAGTTGATATGTACATGTGAGCAATTTCTGGCACCAACAGAGCGCCTGGGTTTGGATCAGTCCAGAGGGAACAGATAGGAGAGCAACACCTGAAAGAGGAAACAACTGCCTCCCGCCCACTTGAAAGAACAGCCATCATATATATTTTGAATATTTATTTCGAATCAGTCAAACCACTCATTGTGTGCTAACTTTGAATCAGGAAAAATCTGAGGACTAAGTATAGGGAGTTAAGAAAGAAAATTGTTGAGGGATGACAACCTTGGGTACAGTCAATGCAGGGCTAGATTGTTATTCAATGTCAAAGCAAAATACTCTCCTTGGTGTTGATGATGGGGTGAAAAACCTTGGTCCTGAATGCAACCTGCAATACAGCTTAAGAAGATGATGCAAGGGAAATGGAACTGAAATTATTAGAATGTTCATAACAGGCAAATCAGCAAAGAAGGGAGTGCAGCTCATGAAAGCAAGAGACCTTGCTCGAGAACAGCCAGAGGGAACAAGATTTCACTGGTCAGAACCATAACCACTTTCAGATATATCAGCTACACCTTTAACCCATCAAACTCAAACCTTAACGGGCTTGTTTGAAATAATTGCTACTGATTACTGCCGGAGGATAAAATTCACGAAATTCCCATTGCCTCTCATGTAAGTAAACATACTGACCTCACCAACCTCTGATTGCAACTCATATTTTCCTGCATACCACAAACACCAACAAGTTCACCTTAATCTTCCCCACATACTACACACCTAAACCGTACCCTGCATATATGCATTTTGCGTAATCATTTTTGGAAAAACAAATTGTTCAAAACATTTCCATAAACAGCACATGATTGCTCATTACATTATTCATACAAGACAAGTTAAGGACAATCTACTTATTTGGTAAATAAAAGTTAAACCTAGATCTCCCAACTAGAATTTGTTGAATATCAGACCTACTATTTGATTGCATGACACAATTATGATGTAAAAGAATTTGTGAGCTACTATTTAATCGAGAATTATTATTTATAAAAAGTAGACTAAACTTTGATTTTGAATGGGCTCGATATTAGATCTTTATAGTTATTTTTCTTTTGAAATAAAAGTATAAAGTATATTGATGTGACGGCGCTAACGGGGCACCACCCATGTACAAAAGATTTACATATCAATGAACATATTTACAATATAACAAAGGTTATACAAACTATTAAAGGTGTGCCCTAAAACAATAGAGCCAAAAAAATGAAATTATCTATTCTTGATAGTGACAAAATCAACTTCATTACCCTCAAAAGCACAGTTGTTCCTTTTTTTCCAAATAACCCATAAAATAATTAAGAAAATTAGTCTGAAGTTTTTATTTATCCTACAAAGTCTTTTCCAGGCTAGTAGTTCACAATTAACAGACTCAGCAACAACCCATGAGATCCCCAAGAGACCCAGAACCATAGTCCAGAGCTTGTGAGAGACAGGACACCATAGGAGCAAATGATTGTAGGACTCTGAGCAGCTTTTATAAAAGAAACATCTGTTAGCAGTGATTAAATCTTTTCTCATAAGATTATTGTCAGAAAACCCCTTGGGATTTATTGCAGAAAAAATGGCAAAAAAAGAAATATGCACACAAAAGGGCAGAACAGGAAAAATGAAGAATTGGAATTAGGGTTGGTCAACCCTAACAAGACTCCACAATCGATGCCTCTGCTTTCCAAATCCATTTCGTAGACGAAGCCGATCATCATCATAATGCGATTCCGGTCGCAAAACTCCAACAAGCTTGATTCTACCTTGAATAATGAATTTATTTAATGTATTTAGGCCTATAAAAAAGGTCCATTTCATCGATTGTAAGGATATCAGAAATTAATAAAAAAGTCTTCTATTTCCCCCCTTATTTGTTCTTCATCTTCTCTGTTTTCTTTTTCTTCTTTTTCATTAAACTTTCCCAAGATTAGAGTCATCTCTAAGACTTCTGACAAGATGGCATTAGAGCCAAAACCGGCCAAATCATACGCCGGTATCGCCACCTAAACACGGTCGAAGGGGAACGCCTCGATGACCGAACCAGAAAATCCCGAATCACTTACCATAAAAGAAGTCGATTTAAAGCTATCAACATTCATGGATGAATCACGCAGACAATTCAGCGTGATACTTGAGCTGCTCCGAGGCGGAACCGCCGACCAAGCCGAAGGAAACTCAAAGCGATAGGAAGCCGAGACCCATTCGGGTGGAGCCCTTTTTCCTTTCCCGTAAGGCATAGATGTAAGAAAACAAGGGCTCGGAGTCTCTTTTGTTGCCAGTCCCGCTACCTTGATCCGAAACCAATTGTACAGGGGATCGGATCACGACGAACTCGACTGAACCAACTCGAATCACTCTGTTCCGATCCGGTCCGAACCGGCCAGGTCTGACCCAACCTGACCAAGAACAGGTCCGAACCGGATTACCCAGAAATCACCCATTTGAGCTGCTGGATCGCATTAGACCACTCGCAATCCACACCAAACCAGTCTGCCTCCCATTTACGCACTTCTTAAGGTGGAAATTCCACTTTTTGAAGTAGGAAATCCTCGTAGACGGGTCTGACATTGTGAAAAGTATTTCATGGTCCACCACACTTTCGATGAACAAAAAGTGTAGATTGCATCCCTATAATTGGGGAAAGTTGCCAACATATGGTATCGTAAATAGTTAGCAAATTTTAATACTCTAAATTAGGAATATTTCATGGAAAACTATGCCGACGATTTGGAGGACATTTCTGAAAAGATTTCATAAAAGGGTTCACCAAGTTATACCAAACAGGTACTGTTCTCGAATTTATTGAAAATTTGAATACTTACGTTCTCTTATAAATGTAGATAACCCTATGCTTTTAGAAAAAAATTTTATATCCATTTTTATCAGTGGCCTTATGCCATAGCTACAACCCATGATAAGGATCCTCAAGCCACAAACGCTCAATCAAACATTCAAACAGATCTTACTGGAAGAACAATCAGTTATAGAGCTCTGCAATCCCTATTTTCCTAGTTATGAAGCTCCCTCATTAAAAAGAGACCGATACCATGACAGATCCTTCAGGGGCACGGGGAAGGGATCAGATCCTAAAAAATCAACAGCCTGCTGATAAGTATTTTCCAGGGTACCGATGCTCTAACAAAGCAGTCATGGTAGTGGAGGAGATCATGCCAAAAGAGACTCTGAAGAATAAAGCTTTTGAGGAAGCTAAAGAGGTTGGCGATGACCTTACGAGCACTTTGTCGCTACAAGCAATATAATGGGTTACCACAGGGAGC
>NW_019014498.1:258397-274778 GCF_000150535.2 Carica papaya
TCTCCTTTTTTTGCCCCTCTTTCCATCTTGATTTTTCCCTCCCAAAAAACCCTTAATTTCTTTTCTCTTAAGCACTTACTTATCTCCCTTTTCTTACTTTCTTTCTTTCTCTCTCTCTCTCTCTTTCTCTCTCTCTCTCTCTCTCTCTCTCTCTCTCTCTCTCTCGCTTATGTTTTTAAATCATCCTCTTTGTGCCCTTTCCTTTTTTTTTCTTTAGAACCTACAATTCATTTTTTTTCTTTAATATCTCCTCTTAAGTGTTCGACTCTTTCTCTTAAGAATATTGAGTTTTCTTATTCAAATCTTCATCAACTTCTTTTTATTTTTCACGTAACAATCACCTGCCAGCTTTGTCTTATTCATATTGTTAATTTATTATTCTGATACCCTATACGGAGACATATTATAATGGTCTCTCTAAGGGGCATTTTAAAAGTTTATGTTGTATAGAATCAGTTCCCAGTTAGCCACTTAATATGCAATTCAAGATATAGGATGAAGGTTAGTGTGTGACGTACTGAGTAGGATTTTATGGAGGACTTGTCACTAGATGAGCTTATACCGAGATATTATTTAAGATTTTCATAAGAGTGTATAGTGTTTAAAGAGATCAAGGGAATATGATAATATGAAACAAAATTAACTCAAGCAATATTTAGAATTTGTAGTGTATTAGTGTTGGAAACATACTTCTATTTCCAAAGGTCCAATGCATTAAGTTGTGGGAAAATAAATAATTCTTTGCTAAGGATAACAAGATATAGATAACATTGCTGAAATAAGATAAGGAGATTCCATATACTAGTTGGTTACGAATAAGACTTTTAATACATGTGAGATAGGGGTCTCTAAGATGGGGGAGGTGAAATTGGACAAAGTTGAGATTCAATGGTCCATCCAGGGTTAAATAATTGATTCAAAATCCATTCACTCGTGAACGTATTTAGCAATGAACATATTGTTGAATGAGTAATAACTAACTTAAATTATACATTTAATAAAAAAATATATAGTTGTTTTGATGTAAATAATTTATTTATAATTAAATATTTAAGTCTTTTTTAACATAATTAAGTGTTTAAGTTGGATATATGGAGAATACAAACTAAACATTTAATAATAATTTTAGATATAACTATTTATGCAAAAACATGAGGGTTTCCAAAAAAAAATTTGTGGTAGAATTTTACTAAATGATGCTCATATCATATTTAAAAAAAAAAATTAAGATAATAATATATAATCTATATATGCAATTTTACATGATGCTTTTCCATCAAGTATATGAAAACAAATATCCAAGATAAATAATTGAACCGTGCACAATTTCCAATTTTCTTTTAGTTGATAAGTTGTCTTATGAAAAAGAAAAATATAATTTAAAATTCCAACCCGTTCAATCAAGGGATGATGTGTATTGATATTACCGCTTGAAATTTAAAAGTTGTAATATACAGGTACCCCATATATATATATATATATATATATTCACTGATCCACACGTTGAATGAAAGGGATTAATTAATTGGCTATTGTTCTGGTTAGTGATTATATAAATATATGAGGAGGGCAAATTAATTGCATAGGGACACGGCGGCAGCATGCTACGAATGTTATTCAAACAATCATGATCATCGGATTCAGGAGCGTTAGTGCCTCTCTCAATCAAATCCCCACCTCTGTTAGGATGTCACGTGTTAATCACACATTATGTATGTATATATATATATATATACGATCAGAAATTATTAAATTTGAAGCTAAAATCGGATGTCACATGCAAGCTTTGCTTCCAAACAAAGACACAAATAGTGCAAATCCAATAGAACTTATTTGACGTCATAAATAATTTATCATTAGTATGGAAAAATGTTTTGATTAACTTTAGTTAATCTTATACTACCAATCACCACTTTCATTCAGTAATTTATCAGACAAATTTTGTCTTTTGTCTGTTAATATTGGGAAACTATTTTTTATTATTTATAAATTAGTGTTTATGCATTATTATTGATGAATGGAAAGATTTGTAGTTTAAAAGTAAAAGTAAAACTATTATTACATTATGATTGATATAGCTAGATTCTATACATTACAATTGTAAGATATATAATCATATATATATATATATATAGCATGATTAGTCAAATAAGTTGGGCCGTGAGCCGCACTGCGAATTTGTGAAAAAATATAGAAAAACTAAGAAAGTTGATGGAGAATGGAAGCAAAAAAAAGGAGTTATAACTTTTAACGTGGAGAAGTGCATGATTTTGGACGGGAGACACGTCGTTCTCCATTCCCACCAACTTGGTCTGCTCCGTTATTATGTATTATTATAACTTTTTAATCTATTTCTCTCGTGTCATAAATTTTATTCATCTCCAGTATTGCTATTTTTTTTTTTAAAAAAAAAAAATCTTAAAAAGTCATTTTAGGTAAAATTTTCTTAAATCCTTTTATGGTTCATTTGCATATAAAGGGGTATTGGACCTCATTGAAGTGAGTTACCCCTTTTGCACAATTCTTCACGTTTCGGTATGATAAATGTAAATAAAATTTATAGTTTTGGTGATAATTTCTTGAGTACGTAATTTTTGACGTGCTTATGTCAAACGATAACCACAAGTTAAATGGGATGTCTGCGTCTATGCTTAACATAACAGTTTGTTTTTCTTCTTCTTTTTTCTTTCTAACTCGTTAATTATTCTACCCAAAAAAATGAGAAATTTTTTAAGATTTGATTCCAAGTCCACACTCTGTTATCATCCACATCATATCCCAAAGGCGTCCTCAGTTGGTTCTACATCGTCATTTTAGTATATCGAACTTGTTTTGGCATGGTAGAACCGTTACATTAACGTTGAAATATCTTCAGCATTTAGTTCACTATTATAAAAATATTTTCGGTCTCCAATTATTGATTTTGTTATATTTGACGTTTATCACATTTTATTTATGATTCTCTATTTATTTTAAATTAATTATGAAATTTTTCTCTAAAAAAAAGGAAGTAATTGTAATATATGTATGTAATGGCTGTATTTAGCTATTCAAAATGCAGAAAGGTTGTTCTTCCTTTCTGCATGATATCAAAACTCTAATAATGTATAGGCTTTTTAGATATGATAATAATAATAAATAAATAAATAAACGAGCAACAAAACATGAAAATGGTTAATTTATTTGTAATTATTATTATTATTATTTCTTTAATTACTAATTTTTATCACTACTAAGGAAAAAAAGAGAGAAAAAGATTGAGAAAGAGGAACTGAGAATTTTTTTTTTTAAAAAAAAGGATCATAAAAAAAAAATTAAAAAGAAAAAAAGGAGAAGAAATAAGGGGTAAAAAAATGGAAAATGAATAAAAGAAAAAAAAAAAAAAAAAGAGAGGAGGGAATCCGAGTTCTGTTTAAATGGAATGAAAAGCCCAAATCAGTGGACCCAGTGGATTAAAGCCCACACACACAAACCCAACTAGCCCCGCCCATGTAAGCTTGCAGGAAGCCTGACTTGTAGATCTATTGTAATCGCCAAGGAAATGCAAAACTCCATGAATAAGCCGGAACGATGTCATTTCCGGTAATCACTTAAACGACGTCGTCAAGTCTAGAAATTATAGGGTTGAAGCTGGCTTGGCGTAACAGAGCTTGCAAGGCGCGGCTGGGCTTCGTTCTTCCAGGTTTTAAAGACCAGAGGAACGCAGCTTGAGGATTTCAGAAGGGGAGTTTTGGCAGACAACCTCCGTTTTGGGTCTCCATTGCGCCGAAGTGGAAAGTGAGAAAGAGAAGAGCAGGACAGTTGGGTGGCAGGACTTGGAGACAGAGGTCAAACGGGGTGAAAGCTGAAAGAAGAAAGAGCAAAGGACGAAGCGTGAAGAGGGTTTTCGCATTTCCATGATGGGGTTCTGTTAGAGGAACACAGGGAAGCTTAGGTCAATGCAAGTGAGGATGGTGACCAGGGGCTGAAAACGAGGAGACCCGTGAAGAGTTTCAAGGTTTGCAGGTCCACAGATATTTTCGAAGCCTTCTTCGGCCATAAAGAGAGAGAAGAAGAAAACGATTCGTGGACATTCATAAAGGAGTACTTGAGAAAGGAGAACGGGACAGAGGATACACTCTGAAGACAGTGAGAAAAAGAGGGTGAGTCTGATACATAAGGAGAAAAGAGAGAAAGAGAGAAAGAGGAACGGGAGGAAGGAAGGAAGAGACCCATCAAGCTGAAGGTGCTAGGGGATCTTCAATCTGAACCCCTTAGGTAATTTCTGAAAATCTAGCATTTCTAATTCTATTGATTTTCAATAAAACTTGTGAAGGCATGATTTAGTAGGCATGATGAAAGCAAGAAGTTGAATCTATTGAAATGTCATACTTGGGAATGAATTTTGTGAAGGCATGATATGATCTGAATTACATGTAGAGGGAGTTGAGTCTGTTTTATCAAAATATTATGCCGTCAAGGAAACTGGAGAATGAATGAAGGAGTTTGCAGAATTGAAACTGTCTGAGTTTGAGTTTGAGTTCGTTGTTGCATAATTTTTGTTTAACTGTATGGAATAGTGTGATTTAATTTGGTGATATCCGTGAGGTAAATGAAATGTCTGGTGGCTTACTTTACTGCTTTGAGTTGAAACGAAGACTTTCTTGCATGTTTTCTTAAGCTTTCTTTATGACACTCTCAGTTCTGTTTTAAGACTTCAAGACTGTCATCCGCTTCATCTGTCAGTTTTTTATTTTTTTTTATGCAATACTGTTTTGGATATGCTTTTGCTGCTGGGAAAAATGATAAATGGAGAATCACCTTGTTTTGAGTATTTAGGCAGGGACTGTTTTGTGTGCTTTCACCCATATTGTTTAGTTTGCCTATTCAAGGGATTGCCTGATGTTGTAAAGTGGATAATTAGTATGCTCTGCCTGCTGTCTTTAGAATGAATAAATGAGGAAAATTAAACTGTTTTGGGTTTTTTTAGTGTATTGATCTCCATATTTAGGAATTCTGTTTTTTTGGTGGTTTAAAGTAGAGGATTAACATGTGGCTTACTGTGTGAAAACAAAGTAAATAGTGACTGTTAGAGGATATTTAAACTGGAAAATCAGTGTGTTATATCATTGTTTCAGAAGTGAAATAAATGTAAATTGGGAGCTGTTCCCTGTCACTTTGGACACTTAGGTTTATTTCATAAGTAGGTATCTTTAGTTTTATTTTGTTTGGATCCTTGATCTTTATATTTGTTTTAGCTAGAACTAATTAATATATTACCGGGTGGGTGACTCACCCTTTTCCTTTGGTCTCATTTTCCGGGCTTAATTTCTCTTTATTAGACCAGACATGTCTTCGTGTCTAATCCCATCTTAAATTGATTAGTGGAGACTCTTTTTGCATTATTGCAAATTTTTATTTTTGAAGAATTTTGCTCCTACATCATGGTTGTGGTAGTAACTCTTTTTTAAAGTTAAGTCAAACACTCTATATTTTTCTGTAAATTTGCTTACAGTTTCTAGGAACGGAACAAACAGAATAGGATAAGAAGCCTTAAGGACCTAAATCAGATCAAACCGGACTGAACAGCTCCTACTTGAACTTCCACTGAATCTTTAGTCCAGAAAGATATTGAAGAAGTCAGCCCAGTCCATCCTACCTCTGGACTGACGAATGCCCCTAGTTCTAATTTCTACTTGTTATCTCATGGGGAAGTTGCTATTAGGAAAGGAATTGCTGTCTGTCCAGACTATTATTGGTGCCCTTTTTGTGCATTACATGGTTGTCAATGAACTATTTTTCTTATTTTAATCAGTGTATGGAAGTAATTGTTTTTCCTTGGTGCAGCAGGTGCTTGTTAGGTTGTAAAAATGAACTGATTATTAGCCTGTAAAGAATGAATTGATAATTAATTTTGTGGATAATTACCATTTTAGTTATTTTTGCTACAATTTGATTCTCAAACTTATAAAATTGTTTTGATTCATAATTTTTTATAAAATTTGTGAGAATCTTGACAGAAGATAATAGAAATTCTTTCTGTTTTGTCCAGATTTTTATTTTTGATAGAATTTGAAAGTTCAAAAGAACTAAATTTTAACTTCAATAAACTTCGTAAGAACATTTAATTTGTTTTATTTTAAACTATAAAAATGCCAATTATAGATATTAGGTGAGGAAAAGACTCTTGAAATAACCATTTTTAATTTTTTTTGTCCAAGAATTCACTTAAAATAGAAGAATATCTAATGGAGGAACAATAATGAATGCGATAATAAATACAGAAGTTGCAGTCAATAAGGTAGGAATTATCAAAACACCTAACATCTAACTAAAGATGATTTTCGGTGCTGGTTATCCAGTTATAAAAGTGACCCGATAGGCTTTCACTTTCATGTCTCTCTAAAATTGCTGTCATGTTAAAATTTTGGTTTACTTAATTATCAGGGACTCCAAGCACGCAAATTCTCTAGAAATTACAATTTTAACTCATTTTTTTGCATCATTTAAGCAAGAGAATAGGATTCTGTTGTTTATGCATAAAATTTATTAAATAATCACATTTTGAAATAAGCTTTTTGAATTCAGGAATCAAATTGTTATTACAAAAAAGTTCTGCAACATAATTCATAGTTCAAGTCTAAATTGATAATTTGTCCTATTTTTTTTTTAATTTTTTATCTAATTAGATTTAGTTTTGAAATAAAAGTATTTTTAAAAATCAACTTCCCTTTTTCAGTTCCTAATTCTTGCTATGCAATAGCTTGCAGAGATGGAGTATGTTAGCCCTGAAGGACTCCGTTTAGATGGTCGACGCCCTATGGAAGTATACAGCTCAATTATCTCTTCTTTTTTTTTTTGTTTGAAATAAGCTCAATTTATCTCTTCTTTCCGCACAAAGTTTTCCTGTTCTATTGACTATTATTCCCAAATTAAATATTTTGTGCTTTATTCAGCGTCTGGTCCTCAGCTGCCTCTATATCACTCTATTTCCTTCTATTAATTTATTTTAATTTCTTTAATAAACTGAAGATGCGGCAACTTCGAGCAGAGATTGGTGCTGTTGCCAAGGCAGACGGGTACCTGAACATAATCATAATTTGCTTTTCTTTTCAGATATTTTAAGCAGGATTAGTTTTGAATTTTAATTGGGTTAAATTTTCAGTTCAGCTCTCTTTGAGATGGGGAACACCAAAGTAATTGCTGCAGTATACGGCCCTAGAGAGGTACCCTTCTCTTTGCTTGTTAATGTGTTTGTTTTCATCAGTTTATTATAACTGCTTAATTGATAACAGTGACTGGTTTTTCAAAAATCCTCATGTTTTTCAGGTCCAAAATAGGAGCCAACAAATCAGTGATCAAGCACTGGTATACTTGCCTACTTTCAATGTTTTATTGACCAAGTTCCATGAATTGTATCATCTTTTGCACTAGGTCTATTTTATCTCAATACTGTTTGAACTATATGTTCCGATGAATATGGTGGTCACTAGAGATCACGTCTTGGTGAAAATCACCTTAGAATTTTTCTGATTCGATTCACTAATGAAATATACCTAAACATTTGTCAGGTACACTGTGAGTACAGTATGGCTAATTTTAGTACAGGAGATCGCAAGAGAAAACCAAAGGGTGACAGGTTATACTTACTCACCTATGAAATTCCCTCTTTAAAAATTTTGTTAGTTTGATGATGCAATGCTAAATGTTCATGACTAACACAACGGGATATAACAATGGGAAATGTGTTATTTGAATGGAGAGCTAATGTATGGAAATTGGTCTGGAACACACTGGTGCTTCTTTGTTTCGTTGTTTGCAAAGGAAGATGCGGACTAGATGGGATTTTCGTATTCAATGGATAATTCAATTGCTATCTTAGAAGAAAAATCAATGAATTAGGCTGTTGATTAGAATGGTATATTATAGAATGCGTCTTGATTAAGCTTTGTTCGCAATTGGACTGATAGACCGAACACTTTCCTGTTACACTCAGGCGATCGACTGAAATATCTCTAGTTATTCGCCAGACAATGGAAGCATGCATATTGACACATTTAATGCCTCGTTCTCAGGTTCTGTTGAAACTTCTCAGAATCTTTTACCTACCGGTTAATGCATTGTTTATTTTCTTAGGTCTTTCTATGTTCTTTGCAGATAGATATCTTTGTGCAAGTTCTCCAGGCTGACGGAGGTAACTTCAAAGTCAACTGCTCTGTATCCCGTGTCTTTGTTCTCACACCATTTGATTTCCTACTTCCATGTGGAAGAGCACATGGAAGCCCTTCCATTCTCTGTTTGAGAAAAGTCTCTAAGGGACCAACTCCATGGACATTTTGTTCCTTTCTCTTCTCATCTCCTCCAACCCAAGAGTATTTAGTAAATTGGTGATAGGAAAGTATGGAGTCAATGGATGCCATGGACATCCTTTACTTCAATTTTGTTAACTTTTGGGTGGTAAATGCTAGACATTTGGAGGCTCTTTTCCTAGTGATGCAGAATGAGCCCGACTTGTATCTTCTTGGTAAAGTTAAGCTACTAAAAAAAGAGTCATTGAGAATTTTCTCAATCTTTCTGGGTTGCATAAGGCAATCAAACTTTGAAGTCTGACAGTTAAGAATTTTTAGGTGTGACTGTGATATCTAGGCTCTTCGAAGTAGGAAAACTAATCCTAATTTGTCATACATCATCTAACTCAATTTTGGGGAATGCTTTGTTAATGGGCAAATGCATACTTTTATTGAATATTGCCTGCAGGGACTAGATCTGCATGTATCAATGCTGCAACATTAGCCCTTGCAGATGCTGGGATTCCAATGCGTGATATTGTTACTTCCTGTAGTGCTGGGTACCTAAACAGTACTCCCCTACTTGGTAAAATTTGAATTCCTCCCGGACATATGTTTATGTGGGCTTTTACATTTAGTTTTTAATTGTGAGATTGTTTTGTAAGAGTTTAATTCATTGCCTTTTGCCATGTGATCAGATTTGAATTATGTTGAAGATGGTGGTGGAGGCCCTGATGTTACTGTAGGAATTCTACCTAAGTTGGACAAAGTGACTCTTCTTCAGGTGTTTGTGAAAATCAGTTTCTTTGTTCCCAGTTTCTTTTGTGTCATCCAAGTTATGTTGGTTTTCATCCTAGGGTTCTTATATGATGCGTTAGTGTCTATTAAAGTTTCTCTGGCATACAGAAACAGAATCTCAGAATTACCGAAACATTTCTATGAGTAAAATTATAAAGTTTTCTTATCATAAGGTTGCAGTTAAATTTCTAAACCAAGCAGTTAGAAATTATAAAGTCATCCAAGTTATGTTGGTTTTCATCCTAGGGTTCTTATATGATGCGTTAGTGTCTATTAAAGTTTCTCTGGCATACAGAAACAGAATCTCAGAATTACCGAAACATTTCTATGAGTAAAATTATAAAGTTTTCTTATCATAAGGTTGCAGTTAAATTTCTAAACCAAGCAGTTAGAAATTATAAAGTCATCCAAGTTATGTTGGTTTTCATCCTAGGGTTCTTATATGATGCGTTAGTGTCTATTAAAGTTTCTCTGGCATACAGAAACAGAATCTCAGAATTACCGAAACATTTCTATGAGTAAAATTATAAAGTTTTCTTATCATAAGGTTGCAGTTAAATTTCTAAACCAAGCAGTTAGAAATTATAAAGTCATCCAAGTTATGTTGGTTTTCATCCTAGGGTTCTTATATGATGCGTTAGTGTCTATTAAAGTTTCTCTGGCATACAGAAACAGAATCTCAGAATTACCGAAACATTTCTATGAGTAAAATTATAAAGTTTTCTTATCATAAGGTTGCAGTTAAATTTCTAAACCAAGCAGTTAGAAATCATTGAAGAAAGACAGGAAAGCTCAACTAAATAGCTCTGCTTCTCAAAGTCATGATAGGCATGGAGGATTTTCGGTGATGGGAGCAGAGGGGAAGATGAGTATGCAACAGTAATTGAAATAGTTTTTGCCTTCTTGCTATGCAGGCACACATGATTTTTCCAGTGCAAAGGTTTTTAGAGTATTCCTTTCTGGAATGTGTTGGAGACCATTTTCTCTTACATAAGTCATATCTTTTCAGTTTTGTTGCCTTCTAATTCTAAACTGCTTTTAACCATGATTTCTGAACTGTAGTTAAAACAGAGGGTTGAATCAGTTAAGTGGTTGGTAGTCAAAAAATTTAAACCTCAACACACTTCGTTCAATTGATTCTAATTATTTTGCTTGTGCTTATTGTTTCCATTTCTTTTATGTGTATTTAACTCTATTTCCTGATGCTAATCTCTCAGTTTCTTGAAATGGAGAATTCCGTGTTTTGTGCTTTCTTCACCTTAATTAGTTTCCAATTGTTCCCACCATTTGATTGATTGTGTTTCCATATTAAGGTTTTGAAGTTTTACTCCAAACTTGTGTTGATGTTCCTCTAAACACAGATGGACTCCAAGTTGCCAATGGATATCTTTGAAAATGTCTTCCAACTTGCTATAGAAGGCTGCAAAGCCATAGCAACTTACATTCGAGAGGTGCTTCTCTTTCTTGTGGCCAGTAATTTCTTCTCTTATTGATGTGTACTGGTTTCAGAAGCTCGTCTCCCTCTTTTATGTTCAACGATCTATTGGAACTTTTTATGGGTTTCCTTGGCAGGTTTTGCAAGAGAATACCAAGCAACTGGAGTATCGTCGGGGTTTATAATCTTTACTTAGGGATGGACAGCTCAACTTTTTTCTGTATTTGGGCACTTATTAATGGCTATCTTTCCGAAACTGGCAGTTCTTTAGTTACATATATCTTTGGCTTGTCAAGCATGGATTCTGCCATTCTTTGATCAAAGGCTCGGCTGTCCACAGCTTTGACTTCATTCACTGGAAATGTGGAATCCATGTGCAAGACCTTTTTTTTTTGAGTCTCTCTTGCAAATTAGTAGCATTGAGGAGATTCATGTAACATTGTGATGGTTAATTTTTTTCTTCCAAGAAAAGAAAAAAAGAGGGAGGCTTACTAGCTCTTCATGTATTCAGTCGGAATGTCTCTCTGCTCTGAAATTTGCAGTTTAACCTTTAGTGTTCTCATTGAGCAGCCCATCCCCACATCTCTGCTCAAGTGCAAGTGGTTCTATTAAACTTCTAAAATGGGTGTTGCTTAAAAAGATATGATTGCTCAGAAAAATTTTAGTAAAATCTCCAAATTAGTGTCTTACAGTTTCGAATTAGAAAAGTTTTCTTCAAGTATGGATTTTACATGTATCTCGACTGTCACTGTAGTGGTGGCCAATTATAGTTAATTTATTATATTTCTTTGCTAAATATTTCAAGTTGTTTGGTGATAATTGAAAACTGGGTAGAGGAGTTTGGATTTGTTGAATTGGGGCAGCTGCGTACGCGGTAATCTTGAAGCCCATCTCTTTTTGTAATTGCTCATTAGGTTAACTTTTCATTGAAGTGAAGTTTTTTTTTTCCTAAGTTGGCATATGATGCATTTTTCCTTTTTCAACTATTCAGCAAGATATGGCTTAGGAGAGTAAATATATATAATTAAACACTCAGTTTCTACAACTTTCAACAAGTCAACAACTGGCTACGTCTACTTCAAAACTTTATCCAGCGCCAATTGTGAGATCTTTTTGCTCTTGAAAACTTTTGATCATTGTTCATCAAAAGTCTCTCCTCCGAATATCAAAATGATCACTGCAGAAACTTGAAGGCACGACGGAGAGCTCCAGCCTTCCCATCCATTCTTCTCCAGGCTTTAAGGTGATGGATCTCTCAACTGCTGCCCCATCAACACATAGCATCTGTTTGTACTCCTCATCACCGAAATCTACCATAGATTTTGATTTCTTCTCCCAGGGATTCCATACAACTGTTTTAATGCAGGAAAAAAGAAGACATAGCATTGTAAGTTCTGTTTATGATTTGCTTTCTACCCAATCTAGTTTCTCCAGCAAGTGTTCGTATTTCACAATGCTGCAGTATTTTCTGATTTAATAACTTGTTCTATGATTGAAATTCGGATATTTAAAATTATGGCTGCTTACCAACATCTGGCAGTCCTTCCTTTTTTATCACATATGTTCTCTTCTTTTCATGATCAAGGACAGCGATCACTTTAGGAGAGCCAAGATAAATTCGATCTACCTGCTAGACAACGAAATATCAGTGAAATACAATCTTGCCAAGGACAAGTTTTAAATACATTAAAATGCCAAATTAACCTGTCATCTCCTCAGTTTTACAAAATGTATTCTACCCTCTACCCCTCAAGGATTAGATGGAATTTAATAGAAGTTCATCCAATTTAAAAAAGAGATTTGACTTTTTCTCATGCTATTTCATCCCTAAACTTCTGTCTAGAGAACAAAAACTGTCAGTCACCTTGCCATCAAGAATTAACAAGAAATTGAGTTAGAAAGTTAACAGATGAAGAAATCCTCTCGAACCGTGAAGGTCAAGCAGGGAGATTTTAACAACAAATAGCAACCATTTCATTTTCTCACTTTCTCCGACCCGAAGGTGTTGTAGAATTGTCATTTTCAGCATCGAGCCAGTTACAATGTAAAAAAAATAACAAAAACCAAAAACCTACCTCAGATTCAAAAGTTATTGCATCTCCTTGTTCGGTAAACCGCTCCCTTTGACAGAGATTGTCAAGGTAATCAAGTGTCTCCAGCCCTTCTATCCTCACTTCACTGTGTACATAAATCCATTCCTCTAAGTCCAAATGTTATATCATGAACAAAATTCTCAGTATTAGAACAGGGAAAGTCATGGCAGTAGCTGTTAATAATCGGTAGGTTCTCTGGATTAGTCAAGTTTTCTCAATTTTCTAAAGAGAAGAAAATTCCACCTTTCCTCACACTTTTCCTCTTTAACATCTAACTTTCAAGTGTTGTGGAATTTAATTAGTAGGATTATGGAAGCAAATAATTTGAAGGTTCAGAAAATAACTCCATACCTTATGTCAGAAACTGACAAATACGAATGATATGCGAATGAGAAACTAAATGGCTTGCCATTGATGTTCCTCACTCGTGATATAAATGTCAGATCTCCATCTGCAGTGAGCGACACCCTAAGGCGGAACTCGAAACTACCAAAATTAATCAAAGAAATGGTACATTAGAAACACAAAAATAAAGATTGAGCTTCGTAAAGGCATAGGATAAACATGTAGTCATTTTGATAAATATAGAACTAGTATCTCATGAACTATTCTCTACATATCTTTCATTCAACAGAAAAGATCAATTTTTCTTCAAAAACAAAGAAGTCAGAACATCAAGTTCTGAGTGCCTCTGTCTTAACAATTGTATTTGTTGTCTTGTTTGATAAATTCAACAAAAAGTTGACAGAGCCGCAACTTATACCTGTGGGGCCAGAACTTCAAGTCTTCTTCAGATGGTTTAAGCATTAGGTCAATGAAAGATTTTCCATCTGAATCATTTGGATGCAGAGGTGGAGGATTATCATCAATTGCCCAAATCTTGTTCCTTGCAAATCCATGTTGTTCTAGTAGCCCACAGTTTCCAAACTTCAAACAAGCATAAAAAGAGGAAAACCATCAATGATTTCTATTCGAAAGTGGAATTCATTGACACAATAGAAAAGATTTAAATACTTGGGGAAAACAAATTTGGATTCCTCCACGCATTGCTTTTGGTGGCTTAAAGATGGCCTGCAATCAAGAAAAGAACCCAATAACAGATTTGCTCAGTCAAGCAATCATTTACTATAGATGGTTTCCTGTTAATCTATATTTGGCACCAGAAACAATGTGTTCTTGCAGCTTAAAGGGTACTGAATAAAGACCCCTAGGTTGTGGTAAAAGAAATTGCCAGCTTAAAATCAGCAATACCAATCAAAATTAAATCAGAGAAGGCCTCAAAATATTGACACAGTATTAAGTTTAGTTTGAGATTACATGAAGGAAGATCTAAGTCATTCTCATGGACAATACATAGGGAATTGGAAGAAACTGCACCTTGGTACTAGTGAACAACAGTTCTTCCCCTTGCTCATTCCTCCATGAGGTGACTTGACCTCCATGCAAGCTAACCTTTATAGTCAAAAGAGAAACATCAATAGAATCTCGCATAAACTGAAAGCATTCCTGTTATGGGTAGGTCAAATTTATCACTTAAACCGAACAAATTTCAAAAAGGAAATGAAATTAAAAAAAAAAAAAACCCAAAATCTCACCCTTGCTGAAGCCCCGTGTGGATTTCGAAGCACAACCTGATCAACGCCATTCCAATCCTTTGTTATCTCAATTGCAGCTCTATGATCCCACACAACTGCAGAATGCCCCATTTGAAAACACAAGGTAAAGCCTCTACTTTCTCTCTCTGCTATCCTCTGCGCTCTCTCTCTCTCTCTCTCTCTCTGCACTTTCTAAAGCTCTAACTTAGCATGGAAAACACAGAATGGGAATAGCTTTCAGGGAAATGAATGAAAAGGTAAAGGTAATGAAACTGAATATGGTGGAGAATCTGATTAAAGAAAAGATCAATTTTTGTTATAAATGTGAAGAAAAGAGAAAAACCAACCTACCCATTTTCAGGATTTCTGAATTTTCTTGACCGTAGATCCAGAAATTTCTTTCTTACACATAACTCAAAGCAAAAAGAAAATGTAACCCAAAGAGAAAGCAAATGGAACTCAAACACTGCAGAAGCAAATGTAGAGTGTTAACATCTGGCAAATGCATCAACCAACACCTATATTTAGATTTCATAATTTTATACCCAGGAATTTGTCATATTCATCCAACAGAAGAGGACAATCAGATTTTGAGGCCAAAAGGATAAAACGTTAAATGCACCACTTATCATGTATGGAAAGAAAAAGGTTCCTCATTTTTGAAAAATTCCCCCTTGAAGAATTTTAAAAATTCAAAAGGCCTCAAGATTAAAAGGAAGAATACTCCAAAATATTATTTCTCTGAACTCACCCCTAAACACCTTTTAAAAAAAAAAATCCATTCAGGAACCAAAAATGTAAAAGAGGCAAGATTGAGATGGATTTAGACTAGATATTCTACATGGGTCTTTACTCTTATAAGCAATAAATGTGATTAAAAAAGGAAGGTTGAATCTTGATTAGGAGGCAAGACTGTGGAAGCAAGAGAAGTAGATTAGAAAAAGAGAAAAAGAAAAGAGGGGAGAGAAAAGCGGGTTCATGTTAGGGTTGCTGAGATCTAGGACGTGGGGATACGAGAAGTATATGAAAGTATATGTATATCTCCACGAACGGTCAAGTTTTAAAAATGGGAAATTTGATCTGCAAGCTCAGACAACAATTATGTAATTATAACAATCATAATAATAACAACAATCCCTTTTGACATCACTAAATTAATAAAAACAAATTGGAGGAGAGTTGTTTGCGTCAAATGGTAGACCAGGGAAAAAAAAAGCAGCAGCCTGAAACTCCATAAATATCAAAATCAAATTCTTGAAGAAAAGTGTGCAGTTGGTTTTAAATTCAATTTCCATCCACAGTTCAACGATTCGATGGACATGGAAAGTGACGCTTTCGGCTCTAAATCAAATCTTCTTCAGTCTTAATCAAGTTTTATGGGATGTCATACTGAGAAATATTTTAGTACGAAGCTTCCATGCATGAACTCTCGGGCTGTGTGCTTGTGTGGATAATAAGATTGAAGTATTTGGTTATTGACTTTTTCACACTTTCGGGGGGAAAATTGTCAAATACTTGATAAGATTAAGAATTTTAAGTTAAAATCTGAGTAAAACTAGATTAATTGTTATTTTAATTAAAATATTTTTAAGTGTATTTTATGCCAAGTTCTTAAAAAAATGATTCTAAATAAAGTTTAACAACGTAAAATTTAATTTTTTACCATTAAACTCTACTATTTAGCATATTTATTATTAATTACATTATTATTAAAAAAAATTGAAGCTCCTAAATAAGTGGTGCCGGTTGGTTATTGTTTTTAAGTCTTAACAAAGAGATGTAATGGCGAAGAACAATTGTCAAATAGGTTAAAATCTGCTAGTTGAAGTTTTAAAAGAAACTGATCCCATGAGTTTTTTTATTTTCTAACTTAAAATATTTATGAACTTTCAACACTTTTCACATTTATTTAAATATTATATATAATTTTTATAATAAGTTATTGAATAAATTATTATAGTTCGATACTTATTATAATTTGATATTTAATATTTTTTTTACTTATAATTTAGTTTCTAGTATTTTCTGTTTTTTTTTAAATATTTAATTTCATTCTATTTCATAACAAAAAAAAAAGTTAAAATTATTAGATCATTTTTAAATACTTTAAAAATAACTCAAAAAATTAACGTTGACTAATTTAGTTAAATTAATACAATTAAAACTAAGGATTTTATTATAGTTACTATTTTA
>NW_019014498.1:289775-314443 GCF_000150535.2 Carica papaya
TCGTTTCAAGGACAGAATGTGTGTCCCAGACGACAATGAATTAAAAAGAGACATCATGACAGAGTCCCATAGTTCAAGGTTCGCCATGCATCCAGGAAGTACAAAAATGTACCAAACTATGCGACCCCGATTCTGGTGGAATGGGATGAAGAGAGATATAGCCGACTTTGTATCTAAGTGCTTGGTATGTCAGCAGGTCAAAGCAGAACATCAACGCCCAGGGGGGTTGCTTCAGCCTTTACCGATTCCAGAATGGAAGTGGGAACACATCACCATGGACTTCGTATCGGGACTACCCAAGGCACGATCGGGACACGATGCCATATGGGTAATTGTTGACCGACTCACTAAGTCTTCCCACTTCCTGGCCATCAGAATGACTGATTCGTTGGACAAGTTGGCAAGAATGTATGTCCGGGAAATAGTCAGACTGCATGGGGTCCCAGTAACAGTGGTATCCGACAGGGATCCCAGATTCACTTCTCGGTTTTGGAATAGTTTCCAGCAAGCTATGGGAACAAAGCTGTCCCTTAGTACTGCCTTCCACCCCCAAACCGATGGACAATCAGAGAGGACAATCCGTACGCTGGAGGATATGCTCCGAGCTTGTGTCCTTGACTCCGGAGGCCATTGGGACGACCACCTACCCCTGATAGAGTTTGCCTACAACAACAGTTACCAAGCAAGCATCGGCATGGCCCCATACGAGGCGCTATACGGGCGTCCGTGCAGGTCACCGATTTGTTGGGAGGAAGTGGGCGATAGAAGATTGTTTGGCCCGGATTTGGTGGAAGAAACCACGTCCAAGATAGTTAAGATCAAGAAGAACATCCAGACAGCTCAGAGTAGGCAAAAGAGCTATGCTGATACCCGGAGGAGAGACCTGGCCTTTGAGAAAGGTGACCGTGTGTTTCTTAAAGTCACCCCCTTCAAGGGAATTAGTAGGTTCGGCAGAAGGGGAAAATTAAACCCCAGATACATTGGACCCTTTGAAATTTTAGACAAGATTGGTACCACTGCCTACAGACTTGCACTGCCCCCTGAGCTCTCCCGGGTTCACAATGTGTTTCATGTATCTATGCTGCGCAAGTACAATCCGGACCCTCCTCATGTAGTGGCTCATGAACCGCTTTCACTCCGAGAGGACTTGTTTTATGAAGAAGTACCGGTCAGTATCACAGACCGAGAAAGCAGAATACTCCGTAACCGGGAAATATCATTTGTAAAAGTCTTGTGGCAGAACCACACGCCTAGGGAGGCGACTTGGGAGCTGGAATCAGAATTTAGGGCCTAATATCCTCATCTGTTTGATCAAGAGTAATGAGGCAAATTTGGGGACCAAATTTCTTTATGGGGGGGAGAGTTGTAGCACCCGGAAAGGAGGAGGGGAAGAAAAAAAAAAAAAAAAAAAAAAAAAAAAAAAAAAAAAAAAAAAAAAAAAAAAAAAAAAGGGGGGCCACGTCAGCAGCCGCGTCAGCAGCCACGTCAGCAGTCCCGGCCAACCAGTGCCTGCCACGTGGCAAGATCGCGTCACTCCGAAAGGAGCCACGTTGGCGATCCGCGTGGGTGCGATCCGACGGCCCAAATCAATCACGCGATCGGACGGCCCAAATTCAATCGCACGGACGGCCCAGATTCAATCAAAAACGAACGGCCCAAATTAAAACAAAATGAACGGCTGTGATCAAAAGGCAAGGGGTTATAAATAGAACCCCCACACCAGACCACAAACCCTAGCCGCCAGCCGCTCGCCGGAGAAGACGAACCAGAGGCCGACCGCCGCCACCCGCCGCCACTCGCCGCCGCACCGGGGAAATTTCCGACCGCCGATCGAGGTAAATTTCATACCCCCGACTCGTTTTCCGCACTGATTCCTCCTATGGCCAAATCGAAACCGAAATCCCGGCCAAACGGCCGGAATACGCGGCGAAGCCCAGCGGCGCCGCCGCGCCCCCTCTCGGTTTTTGCCTCCGACGAGGCCCTTTCCCGGCTCCGTTCGATGCAATTTTTATATCACCGTGATCACCATTCTTTTCTCTACAGGTTGACCGGAGCCGAATCACCAAGACACGAACCTCGCCGGAGAGCCGCTGCACCCGAGAGCGCCGCCGCCGGTAAGCTCCGTTTTTTCCGTGATTTTTGGCCCCCCGAGGGCCCTAGGGCTGTTTTCTGACAAGGACCAATGCGAGTGTGGCCGAATTCGGCCGAAAACGGCCGAAAACAGTCAACCCGAGGCGACTCGCCGCCGCCAGCGGCGGTGCCGTCGCCGGAGCACGGCGGAGCCGCCGTGCCGGAGTTGCGATTTGGTCCGAAAGGGGCCCTGGGCCTAATTTGGATTTTTTTTGGAACACGTGCAGGTATTGTTAGTGTGTTTCAGTTCCCCGGGAAAAATTCAGGGAAAATTAGGGAAGGCCTGCAGGCGCACTGTGAATCGTATTCGGATCTCGAAAACAAGTAAGGACCCCTCACCCTATTTCCTATCACGGTATTAAAGTTCAAAATGATAAAACGGTATTTCTTGAATTAACGCATGTGTGAAATTGCTTAAGGTTGCTAATGGAGCCTGAGTCTAGTGTGATTGATGATGTACTGTTATTTGGCCTGTTTACAGCTTTGAATGCAAAGTGAGGTTTGATGTGTTCATTTTACAGATTTGTGTGCATGTACTACGTTTTTATTAATTATGGGTTGAATGACTGAAAAACTGATATTGTATGTTGTCTGTTGGTATGAATTACGATTTGCTTGTTTAAATGTGAATTGATGATGTTGATTGAGGAAAAGGAAAATGAAAGATTGTATAAACTGATAATTGTATTATGGGGGTCAGCCTGACTAGATATCCTGGGAGATGGTGGACGGACCGGGTCCGTAGGGAACCCTACCGGGATTGTGGTCTCACATGCCGGACGGGGTATGGAGATCTTATGGTTTTGGCGCCCATACCGGACGGGGTATGGGGACGGCCCGTTTCACCCTCATACCGGACGGGGTATTGAGGTTTATGGTTTTGGCGCCCATACCGGACGGGGTATGGGGACGGCCCGTTTCACCCTCATACCGGACGGGGTATTGAGGTTCATGGTTTTGGCGCCCATACCGGACGGGGTATGGGGACGGCCCTGGAAACTGATTATGAATGTTAAAGGTTAACGGGTAGCGGAACCCCTATGGACCCCCACGGATACTAGTAGGCTGGTAAATGAGAAAAAGATATGTTGTACAATGATTGAATTACAAGAGGCGTGATAAGTGTTATGTTTTACAGCTTAGATTATTCAATGATTATGATGATGTTATTGTTTTTCTCATATTGTTTTCATAAATTCCACCAAGGTAAGTGGATGGTAAAAGTTTTATTATTGATAAAAGGTTTTATTGTAAATTATGCTCCATTGGTCTTTTGTGTTTTTCTACCCACCTTTACCTCCGTGACGGTGAGATATCGTGATGTTCTTACTGGGCTAGTGTAGCTCACTCCTTATTTAACCATTTCAGATCAGGAAGACAGGGTTCCCGAGCCCGTTCCGCAGGAGGATGACGAAGGGGATACCTAGAGACTCTGTAGTCATACTCATAGTTTTATTTTCGAGTTTCTCTCTTAGTTAGTTTAATCTTTTATATTTTAAGTACGTTTCTGGTTTTTCGTGTAAGGGATGTTAACTGAAATTTTGATCTCGCTTCCGCATTTGATATATTTAAATACTCATTTCATTTTAATATTTACGGGGCCGTTACAGGTTAGGAGGTCTCGGTTGATAAAAAAAAATAACAAAAAAAGAAACCTACCAGGGGTGAGATTTTTCGGTACGGTGGCTATGCCAGCTCACCTTCCTAGTTGGGTGTTTTTCTTCAGTCAACTTGTAGAAAAATGAACGGTGAACATAACATTGAAAAATTGCACGAAACGGAAAACGGGAAGGGGCTCATTGAAGGCAGTTGTGGGTTTTTCCCGCAGTAGCGCCACTGGGCTTTGCCCCAGATTTTTGGCTTACCCCCTATTTTTTTGCTCTAATTTGGTTATGGAGGTGCTCAAAATCAAATTCCGAGCGGATCTGAGAATTTTTATCTTTTTTGGCAGTCGGAGGTGGCACTGACGCAAAGACGAGCAGCGTCGGCTCCCTTCTCCGACGACTGGTTCTTCTTCTCCAGCAGGAGGCTGGTGGCTAAGGTTCAGGTTCGGTGTGATACGAAATATTTATATATCTCGCGTTAATCTAGACCATTCATCTTTGATCTCGATTGTGCGATCACGTTTAAAGATGAAATAAATTTGGATTGTTCATCATGATTCGATCTTGATCGTCCAAACGCGTTTAAAGATGGAACAAATCTGGATTGTTCATCGCATTTGATCGCGACCGTCCAATCATGCCTGAAGAGGGAACAGATTCAGACCGTCCACGTGCGCGGGAACGCTTCTGGGTCATACGATTGCAGGGCACGCAGATCACCAACGTGGCCTCCCGCGTGGCACCGAGTCAGCGTGCCTTACCATGAGACATGCACCTGTTCATCGAGGCTGTTGACTGAGCCGTCCTACGTGGCAAAATTTTTCTTAATTACTTTCTGACATCTGGTTTCTGATTTTTCTTTTAAAAATACCCTCCAACCTTAAATTTTCACCTCTTTTCCCAAAGATTATTTTTAATTTCAGCATCAACCTATTTTTTCATAATTTCACAATTAAATTAAAATTTATTAATTTTAAAAATGGATTTTTATACATTTTTTAATGTTAAAATTAATCCACAGCTAAATTTTGGGCCTGGATATTACAACTTCCTCCCCCCCTTAAAAGAAATTTGGTATCTTAAATTTGTCTCCCTCTCACTCAATCAAGCGGTTGGGGATACTGGGTTTTGAAGTCTGATTCTAACTCCTATGTAGCCTCTCTCTGTGTGTGATTCTGCCATAGGACCTTAACAAAAAAAAAATTTTGGTTGCGGAGTACTCTGCTCTTTTGGTCTATAATGCCCACCGGTATCTCCTCATAGGACAGATCCTTTTGGAGTAAAAGGGGCTTATGGGTCAAGATGTGAGAAGGATCTGAGTTGTACTTGCGTAGCATGGACACATGAAACACATTATGGAATCTGGATAGTTCTGGAGGTAGTGTCAGTCTGTAGGCGGCAGTACCAATTCTGTCTAAGATTTCAAATGTTCCACTAAACCGGGGATTTAGTTTCTCCCTTTTATCAAACCTACTAATTCCCTTGAAAAAGGTGACCTTAAGGAATACTCGATCACCTTTCTCAAATTCTAAATCCATCTTCCGAGTGTCCGCATAACTTTTCTGCCTCCTTTGAGTCGTTTAGATGTTCTTCTTGATCTTAACTATTTTGGCTATAGTTTCCTCCATAATATCTGGGCCGAACAATTTCCTATCACCCACCTCTTCCCAACAGATCGGCCATCTGTATGGGCGGCGATATAACACCTCATATGGAGTCATGCCGATACTTGCTTGATAGCTATTATTGTAAGTGAACTCTATTGAGGATAAATGATTATTCCAATGGCCCTTGAAGTCAAGAACACAAGCTCGAAGCATATCCTCCAGTGTGCGGATTGTCCTTTCTGATTGTCCATCAATCTGAGGGTGGAATGCGGTACTAAGAGACAGTTTCGTTTCCATGACTTGTCGAAAACTAGACCAGAACCACAAAGTGAACCTGGAGTCCCTGTCAGATACTACTATCACCGGCACTCCATATAACCTGACTATCTCCCAGATATATATTCTTACTACCTTGTCCAAGGAGTCGGTCATCTTGATGGCAAGAAGTGAGAAGACTTGGTGAGCTAGTCAATAATTATCCAAATGGTATTATGTCTCGAGTGTGCCCTAGGCAATCCTGTCACGAAATCTATTGTGATGTGTTCTCACTTTTACTCTAGAATCGGTAATGGCTGAAGTAGGCCGTCTGGGCGCTGATGCTTTGCCTTGACCTGCTGACACACTAGACACTTGGAAACAAAGTCAGCTACCTCTCTTTTCATCCCGTTCCATAAAAATCGAGGTCGTATACTTTGATACATTTTAGTACTTCCGAGATGCATGACAATCTTTGAGCTATGAGCCTCTGTCATGATGTTCCTTTTCAGCTTACTGTCATATGGAACACACACCATGTCCTGAAATCTGAGCAACTCATCGGCAAAGACTCAAAATTTTTAATTTACTCCCTATTCTGCATCTTTTCTGAGGGCTACAAGGGTGAAATCGGCTGATTTGGCTTCCTTTATTCTCTAGATCAACTCAAGTTGAACAGTCAGGTGGGTCAAGCATGTAACTCTCTTTAGATCCTGAAGTCGTACATGTTGTGCAGCCCCTATTACCCTAAATTATGAAACCATTAGGTGAGCTAACATACCTACACTCTTTCTGCTGAGTGCGTCGGCTACCACGTTGCCTTTGCCCGGGTGATACAAAATATTGCAATCGTAATCCCTTAAGAGTTCTATCCATCGTCTCTGACGCATGTTAAGATCTTTTTGAGTGAATATGTGTTTCAAGCTCTTATAGTCGGTATAGATCTGAAAAGTCTCCCTATACAAGTAATGGCACCAAGTCTTCAAGGCATAGATAATCACGGCAAGTTCTAAGCTGTGAGTGGGGTAGTTTTTCTCATGACTCTTCAACTGCTTGGACTCATAGGCTATGACTTTTCCATGCTGCATCAGAACACAACCCAATCCCGGGTAAGATGCATCACTATATACTGTATATCCACTTGTCCCACTTAACAAGGCCAACACAGGTGCAGTAGTCAACTGCTTCTTTAGTTCTGAAAAGCTCCTTTTACAGTATTCGTTTCATTCAAACTTGACATTCTTCTTTTTGAGCCGAGTCAAAGGAGCAGCTAGGCTAGAAAATTCTTCCACAAACTTGCGGTAATAATCTGTCATCCCTAAAAAGCTATGAATCTCCTAGACCGAGATCAATTTCTCCCAACCAAGTACTGCCTTAACTTTTTCTCCATCCCTTGATATGATGTGCCTTAGGAAGGTAGTCTACTCGAGACAGAATTCACACTTACTCAACTCTGTATACAATTTCTTTTCTCTGAGAACCTGCAAAACCTAAGTTAGATGGTGAGCGTGTTCCTCTCTGCTTTTTGAATAGATTAGGATATCATCCATAAATATAATGATAAACTGATCTAGGAATTATCTAAAAACCATGTTCATCAAATCTATAAAGATGGCTGGTACGTTGATTAGTCCAAATAACATGACCAGGAACTCATAGTGTCCGTCCCTAGTTCGAATAACATGTCTTCTATCTTGATCTTTACCTGATGGTAACCTAAATGCAGGTCTATTTTGAGAAGACCTGGGCACCCTGTAACTGATCAAAAAGGTCATCGATCTTGGGGAAGGAGTACTTGTTCTTGATCGTGACCCTGTTCAGTCCTCTGTAGTCAATACATAACCTTAACATCCTATCCCCCTTCCTTGCAAATGTGACTCCACCACCCCAACGGGACACACTATGTCAGATGAACCCACTATCATGCAGTTCATTAATCTGTTTTCTAAGCTCTTCCATCTCAACATGGCTCATGAGGTAAGGGACAACTGAGATAGACTGGGTGTCTAACTGAAGATATATGGTGAATTCAACTTCTCTGTCCACTAGCAGTCTAGGTAGTTCATCCGAAAATACATCCAGAAAGTCTCGAACTACCAAAATCTCTTGAATGCAAATTTCTTTCTTAGGTTTCCCTAGTTAGAGAAAACAGTCGAGTTAAATCACTTGGTAATATAAAAATTACCATGAGAGAATAATGTTTAAATAATTTTATTAATTTGTAAATGACTTTTCATTAGAATGGTTGAATACAAGTTTCTTGTAAAAATAATCTACGGCGGCATGATACGCTGCTAGCTAGTTCATTCCTAGGATTACATTAAAGTTTTCCATGTCAATCTCTATTATATCCACACTCAATTTCTACCTCCTATATCTATGATACAGGCTCTGTATATAACCTTCCCTATTAGTGTCCTATTCCCAAGAGTAGACACAAACAATACATAATCAAGTCTTTCAGGTAATATATTCAAGTTTAGTATAAAAGCATGTGAGACAAATGAATGTGAGGCACCAGTATCAATCAAAACATATGCAAGATAATTACAAATAGTGTACGTACCATGTATCACGTCTAGGTTGGCTTTTGCATATTGCGGAGTGAGGTTGTAAGCTCTACCCTAAATAAGAGGTTTGGCCTGATTCTGATTCCTTGAGCACTCTCTCGCGTAATGTTGGGCACTCCTACATATACGGCAGGTATTGTTGAGGTGATAGTAGGCTCAGTCCTAATGATCCTTAGCACAATGCTCACAAGTCCTACTACATCCTGTTGTCAGAATCTGATGAGGAGCCTAAGTCACTGACCTAGGTCTCTTATTCTGCTGAACAAGTGCAGTGGGTGCTGGTATGCGATGTGAAACCGGGGGCCTGAGGTTCCTTACTGCTGGAGGAAAAATGTGAAGGTTCCTCTCCACTAGTTATGCCTTGGCCAGAATGGCTGAGTAAGTACTAAGCTCGAACACATACTTGTTGTCTAATCTCAGGATGGAAGCCCCACTCGATCTTCTTTACCTTTCTACCTTCATCTATCATGCTCTGAGGGGAATACCGGCCCAACTCTATGAACTTTTGGGCATACTTTGACACATTCATATCACCCTGGACCAGGTGTGCAAACTCCATTTTATTCAGATGTAGGAGATACTTTGGGAGATACTCTGCATTGAAGGCCATCAGGAACTATTCCCAAGTGACTGAAACGAGCAGGGTGGCCTGCTTGAGTTACCACCAATGACCTACCTCTCCCACTAGTATGTAGGTGGCGAATATAACTCTCTGTTCGGGAACCACCCCAAGAGTCATGAAAGTCTTCTCTGTCTCAGCTAACCAGTACTCAGCCTCTTCAAATGAGGATGCCCTAATAAAAGAAGATGAGTTTAGTCTTTTGTACCTCTCAATGTAGCTTGGGTCCATCATAGGTTGAACAGGGTCCCGTGGAAGAGGGATTGGATTATGCTAGGGAGGAATCGAATGGTCCTATAGTGGTACTGGATGATACGGTGGAGGCACCAAATTGTACTGTGGTGGTGCTGAGTGATGTGATTGGGGCACCGGACCATACTGTGGTGGTGCCATATGGTACTATAGAGGAGCAGGGTTATACCAGGGTAGCTCGGGATCCTCTCACTGCAGGGGTGGCTCAAACTATGGTAGCGAGAGAGGGTCAGATAGCTCCCTCCTTTCCTCTCGAGCCTGCTGGGCAACAATGAGTCTCTCCAGCATTTCAAAAAGTCGGTCAACATCCTCTCGAAGTGAACCCTTCCAGGCTGCTCAGTTTAGTGGGGTTCTTCCTCTCCTCATCTATCTGTACCTGTATTTTACAAGGAATGGTTGAGCGATAATTCATTTTTTTAATGTTTCCTAAGGTTTTTCTGTAAGGAATGGTTCCGAGGAACGCGGCTCTGATACCAATTGTAAAGGCCCAAAACTTAAAAGGAAATAAAGTCATAAATTAAATGCGGAAGCGAAATAATAGAGTTTAGGATTTACATCCCTTACACAATAATTTAGAATGCCCAATAAGGTTATGGGGATGTTCATTCTAAAAGAACAAATGACAATCAAAGAAATAAATAAAAAACAAATAATTGAGCATTTTAGGATGATCTTCACTAGCTTTTGAAGGAAGTCCAGGAAGTGAACTATTCATAACCCTCTTGTTGATCGGGATCTGGATCTTAGTTCTCTTGATTTGAAATAGTTAATGAAATAGTGAGCTACATTAGCATGCTAAGAATATCACAGTACTCACTGATACAGAAGCTGAAGGTTGGTAAAAATTATAAAAACAACCAATGAAACTCTTAATTTAAATAAATTCATTTATCATAAGGAAAACTATTTATTGCATATATTTACCGTTGCGAGATTTTTAAAATTGACCTATAGAGACAATAACTCAAATAACATTCTAATATTATATTCAAATGAGTAAGAACAATAATTTTCTATTTTTATTTGCCTACTAGTATATCTGATGACCCATAGGGATATCCCACTACGCGTGAACCAATATTCAATATTGTCAACGAACCGACCGTCCCCATTTCCCGTCCGGTATGAGTGCCAAAAATATCATCCTTCACTACCTCGTCCGGTATAAGGGTGAATCGGGTCGTCCCCATATCCCGTCCAGTATGAGCGCCAAAAATATCATTCCTCGATACCCCATCTGGTATGAGGCAACGTTCACAGTAGGGTTCCCTATATGCCCGGTCTGTCCACAATCTCTCAGGATATCTAATAAGACAATCACTCATTAATTCACATAACCAAGCAATTTTTCGTTTACATATTAATTTTTAATTTCATAAATTAACCATAAATCACGCAAGACAATCAAGAAATATACATCAAGGAAGAATAACTGAATCATTTAACAATTCCAGTATATTCTCATGTATTTAAAACTGTAAAAGTAAATAATCGGTTACACATGATAAACAAATAAATAACTAATCGGTTATACCTTCATTAGCAACCTGTAAGTATTCTTAAGGTTTTCTAAATTATACAAAATACTGTATTATTGATTATTAAGTTTTAATTCTATAACAGAGAATAAGGTGAGGGATTCTTACCTGAATCAATGTCCGAAACATCGAACTTTCTACTGCACCTACTAGCACTCCCAAGGTTTTCTGAATTTTTTTGCAGAGATTAAAACACACTTCACGTACCTAAAAATACTCTAAAAATCCAATATCAGTGTTAAAAATCCTTTTTTGGCAAATTTTTGCATTCCGGCACGACGGCACCGTCGTGCTCCGACAATAACACCACCCCCCATGGCGATGGTTTGCATTGACCAATCCTTTTTTAACCAGTTTTGGCAAGCTTCGATTGATTTTATACCCATCTCTGCGAGAAAACATGTTAGAGGCCTCGGTTGGCCAAAAAATTAAAAAATAAAAACCTATCAATGGTGGAATTTTTTGATGCGGTGACTCCACCGGCTCACCTTCATAGCTGGGCGTACGGTCAACCTGTAGAGAAAGGAACGGTGAATACAACTGTGAAAAAATCACACGAAACAGAAAACGGGAAGGAGCTCATTGGATGCGGTTGCGGGTTTTAGATGAAGTGATATGTAGAAAATGACAACTTTTACATGAACTTGCATGTGAAAAGAGGTAACCTTTTAGATGAAGTGACATGTGAAAAGTAGTAACCTTTTAAGTAACGGCCCAAACTCTTACCCATAGTCCTTACCGAATTCTTAAAATGTTATGATAAGATAACTAATAGGAATACTTCATACAACAAATCTTAAAATAATAAAAGTATGTCCCTTGCATAATTAGCTCAAAATATTCAATATCTACGAGATATGATGAAACTCTAAAATAAATACTTACTAAAAATGAAATAATTAATTTTAAGTACTATTCGAATTAAAATAAAAATTAAACGATCTCCTACCAAGTCTCTCACTGTTCAGGAGCGAAATTATGAATATCTTAATTTGAAAAAAATAAATAGTAAATAGGGTAAGCTTAATATACTCAGTAAGCATGTAAGTACCAACAAATAATAAGATAATCTGTCCAAGTTGGTAGAAAACATAAAACTACCAATGGAGATGGTTCAAAACACTTTTCTCTTTAATTCGAAAAATATGTGGTATTTACACCTTAATTTAATTATCAAATCTTCTAAATCAATTTATTCAGTAAACATTCAGAATTTTTTAATTCAGTATTATAAATCAGGGCATAAACAATTCAATAAATAGCGTAATTCAGTATTTAGTATCATAATGTAGGCAATAAGTAGTTCAGCATGATGTCATTTTCGTCGATATCAACGAGAGCAATAAGGATCCCCTCTACTATATAAATACATTACAATTCAGTTCACATCTCATAATTTACAGTACACATTATACAGTTCACAGTTCTTATCGCTTCGCCACATCTAGCTAAAGCAATATCCACGGGTAGGGTTGTCCACAATCACACGCCAAAAGGCTACACACACACCCACCCCTCGGTGATAATGGTTAAATGGGTTTCTCAAATCTTTTAATGTCTATTTATTTATTTTAACTTACTAATGAATTTTTTAATTTTTTATTATTTAATATATTCTATACCTATAACACACTAGGTAATTATTCATCATCCTAAACTCTTCTACATATCCTTAATATACTCCCAATTACATAGCAACTAGTACATATACGAATTAAATTACAAAACATAGCACAACAATTCATCAGCAATTTCTATAGTAAACATAAATAAGAACACAACAATCAATAGTTGTTGAAATCCTACACCTAATTATTAATTATTAAACGTCATAGTTTTAATATCTTAGAAAGACTAAACTACATTTATAAACGTTTATGTACTTACCTGATTTTCGCCTAAATCTCTTTCGTGAAATTATCCCTGAGATATAAGATCAATATGTTACAATGATATCCGTATAGGATTAGTAATGAATTGGCTATCTCCTAATTTTAACACGCGTGTCTAGACTTATTCCTAATTTTAAACTTGATAAACAATTCATTGCATCAAAATTAAACAAGATTAATCAACCTTAAATCTAAAATGGTAAACCATTAGGATTTTTGAACTCACTTAGTCGAACCAGGTTCTTAAGACTCAATGCGCACAACCACCAGAAGTCTGTGCACCTCCACACACGCTGCCACCGGACCGTCACGCGTCGTCACCGATCGTTGCCGCTCACCACTGAATATTGGTCAAAATTCATCATAGAACGCTTTGTGCCCTCATATTAGGCACAGATCTGGTGGTACCACGCCGAAGCATGCTCGGGAATGCAAAGTCGCACTTGGTTGCCACCACAAGGTTCTTCTTCTCCAGTCCCACTGCCGTGCATAGCACCAACTTTTCCTTCTTCTTCTTTTTCCTCTCCTCTCTTGGCTGATAGAGATATACACGACCCTTATTCCTCGGCGTGTAGGTCCCCTCTTCTTATTTTTTCTGTCGATGATAGAGATATACACGCCTGCCTCTTCACCTTCCTCGACCAGAGGCAAACATGCCTCTGGTCTTTTTTTTTGTTTTTTTTTCTTCTTTATATCCAAAACGGCGTCGTTTTGAAGTGTCCCAAAATGATGTCATTTTGGTCTATTGCATTCTAAATGAATTGACATGATGAAAGGTGAAAGCTTTTATATGAAATAACATGATGAAATAGTGCAACCCTTCTCTCGTGGCTCCTCACTCCTATAAATAGGGAATAGAAAAAGGGACGAAGAAACATTCCATATGAGAGAAAAATAGTGAGAAGTATAGAGGGGAAAGAAGAAGAAGGACTACAAATTATGTGATTTTTTAGAGTATTGTGAGGTTTTAAATAAAAATCTTGTGAAAACTCTATTAAATTTGTGATAGCAGAGGAAGAAGAAGATAAGAGGGAAAATGCTTATGGTCAAAATGAGTTATAAATCGTTAGAAATGTAAGTCTTTTCTTAAGTTTTGAAGTTTAGATTCTCTTTGATTTTTGAGATTAGTTTTTGAGTATCATGTTTGATATTTTTAAGTCAAGAAAGTGACTAAAAATTATCTCAAAACTCTATCAGATTTTTGAGAGAAAAATGTCATAAGTAAAGTTGGAACTCTGTCGGAATTAAGATTACAACTGTTAAGGACCTAGGTAAGTGGATATTTTACGTATTTTTAGTACAAAAATGTACAAGTACTTAATTTGTCTTTCGTATTTGCTAAGTAAGTATTTATTAAAGTTTTATTTCGATATAAGTGTTATTTCACTTTGTATTTTCAAAATATAATTTTGATATACTTGCATCACTCATTATGAAATGAGTTATTCTGAAAGTACCTATATTATGCTAAGTTTCAATGTGGCCATACATATCGTTCCGTGTTCGAGTTCATTAACAAAGTGATAAATATGTACCTATACATGACCGTTCCATGTTTCCGTGTATAGGAAAGCAATATGATCTGCATGCCCTAACTGTTTCATGTTCTGGGGGTAATAGTGTTTTAAGGTACTCATGTATGTTGTTCCGTATCTGGGTACACAGGAAACTAATGATAAGATTTGTGTTTACGCACAATGTATGGTAACTAATTGATCCTCCATAATAGTGATGAAGTATATAATGAAATAATTATGAATATATTTTCTGATTTGTGCATTCATCTTTTATTTCATATCTATATTATTGAAAAACTATATGATATATGTTTTGTTGTGTGTTAATAAATTATATATTGCATGTACTATGTTGTAATTTCATAATATCGTTTATTGAGATATTTTATCTCACTCCTCTATCGCTCTCCAGGTACCAAAGATAACGCTGCAGAGTGAGCGGTGATACGGAAAAAAAATTTGAAGCTAGACTCTGATATTAAGGTTATTATTTCATACTTTTGTTTAATAATATAAGTAAAAAATTTTAGAGTCTTGTACATATGCTTGTGTTTATATTTAAGTGATGTAATACTTCTGAGACTCTATTATGATTAATAAAATTAAGTTATTTTATTTAATTCAATTTTATGTGATTTAAATAGGTATACTCCGGTCATTATCTTATAAGACGGAGTATAGTTAGTGACATTAGAACTGTTAGCTTTATTATTATTTGACATGCTGTCTTAATAAAAATAAATATGTAATGTATTATATGATCAACTAAATTAGATTCAATATTAAAAATAACTAAAGTAAAAACATTTTTATATTTATATTTAGCTAATGGCAAATGACTTAATTAATTTACACTATTTGATATTAAAAAAAGCTAAAGCCAACATTTTGTCTTTGTTATTTACTACTACTACTATCAATATACATTTTGAGTTAAATTAACCATTTGACAAAAACAAAAGATAATTATATTTCATATATAATTTAAATTAAATGTAATTTAGATAGTGACATGATCGCTTGTCATTTCCTTATTTTAGTAATATAACATGTAAGTAATATTAGAGATAACAATGTTATTAGATAATCAAATGAACTTTTAATTGAAATAAATTGAAAACATTAAATTTTTTTAATTTTTAAATAAAATAGAATGCGAGTATGTAATTACATATTTGTGTAAAGGTTGAGTCATTCAATATGCACATAATTCATTCTTAGATTCTATCAATATGTAACTTAAAACTATCATAACGCATAAATTACATAATATTAGACTATATTTGGTACATAAAAATATTTTATAATTTTTTATTTTTCTAATTTATATATATGTATATTATTAACAAAATTATAGAAGTTAATTAACAACAACCCATGTCAAGAAAAGAAAAACAAAAACAAAAACAAAAAAGACCCAATAAATATTTAATTGTTAAATGTTAAGAATTCATTTGTCATATTTCTATTTCAACTATATATATATAATGTGTTTTATTTTTTATATTTAATTATTAAGTGTAGGATGTATAATTTAATACAAATATGAAAGTACAAAAATAATTTTTTATATTGTTTCTTGAATTTGATTAAAATAAAAAGAAATAAATTTATTATCTTATTAAAGCTATCATAACTCATCATAAATAAATCCGCACCGTACTCACTATTTGTGAAAACTCTCGTTGTAAAATCCAAATTTTTATTTTATTTTATTTTTATTATTTAATTTATTTTTATTTTAATATTTAATTTATAAAGTTTTAATTTAAATTAATTTAATTTAATAGAAATAAAAATAATAATAATAATAAAATATGGTAAAATTATTTTTGGGATTTAATTGAAATTCATTTTGGAGAAAATGGGTGAAAATTTGGATTCTGGGGGTATTTTTGAAAAAAAAAATCAAAAATCGGGGGTCAAAACGTAATTTAGAAAAATAGTGCCATGTCAGCAGCCACAGCAGCAGCCCGGTCAGCAACCCCGGCCAACCAGGACACGCCGCGTGGCAGGGACACTGACGCAGGAAGCCACGCGGGACGGAGACACATGGTTGATCCGCGTGCACACGATCGGACGGCCCAGATCCGTTTCCGCGCGCACGGACGGCCCAGATCAAAGGTGTGCGTGGATGGCCCAGATCTCACGCGTGCGGATGGGCTAGATTTAATCACACACGAATGGCCCAGATCGCATCGCGATGGACAGCCCAGATTTATTTCTAATTTAATTGCGATCGGATAGTCCAGATTAAATCATAATGGACGGCTCAGATTAAAAGGGGAGGGTTATAAATAATCGCATCCACACCCAACCCCAAACCCTAGCCGCCAGAACACTCGCCGGAGAAGACGACCCAGCCACTAGAAGAACCGGCCGCCGCCACCCGCCGCCGTACCAGAGGACTTTCCGGCTGCCAAACAAGGTAAAATTTCTCCTCTTTGCTCGTTTTTCAATGTCGAACCTCCCTGTGGCCAAATCGGAGCCAAATCACCAGCTGATTGGCTAGAAAACACCACTGAAGTCCAGCAGCGCCGCCGCAGGTTTCCTCGATTTTTGCCTCCAATGAGGCCCTTCTTATTTCCCGTTCGATGTAATTTTTATACCACTGTGACCACCGTCCTTTTCTCTACAGGTTGACCAGAGAAAAATACTGAATAGCAACTCGCGCCGGAGGAGCCGCCGTGCCCGAGAGCTTCGTCGTCGGTAAGTCACGGTTTTTTGAAATTTGTTGGTCCATCGAGGACCCTAGGGGTGTTTTATCATAGGAAACAATGCAAATTTGGTCAAATTCGGCCGAAAACGGCCAACCCGAGGCGGATCACCGCCGTGGGCGATGGCACCGTTGCCGGAGCACGGCAGAACCGTCGTGGGGGCGGTGGTATCGTCGCCGGAGCACGGCGGAGCTGCCGTGGGCAGTGCCGCCGTCGCTAAAGCACAGCGGAGCCGCCGTGCCAGAATTCTGAAATTGGTCAAAAGGGCCCTGGGTCTGATTTGGAATTTTTTGTGGATATGTGCAGGTACCGGAAGTGTGTTTCAGTTTTCGGAGAAAAATTCAGGGAATCTAGGGACTGCCCGTAGGCGCAGTGAGAACCCAATTTCAGACTCCGAAATAAGTAAGGATCTCTCACCCTATTTTCTATCATGGCATTAAAGCCTAATAAATGATAAAACGGTATTTTATGAATTAATAGATATGTATAATTGATTGAGGTTGCTAATGGAGCTCGAATATGATATATTTTCGGTCAGGTGTTTTTTGATTTATTTTACAGTTTTGAATGCAGTATGGTGTTTGATGTGTTTATCCTATGGTTTCATATGCATGAATCACGGTTTCATTTATTATGCTTTGAATTATTGTAAACCCGATGTTGTGTTGCCATATTTGGTGTCCATTACTGGTTTACGTGTTTGTATTTGATTGGATAATTGAGATTAAGAAAAATGATAAAAAGGTATGTGAATTGATAATGGATAATGTCGACAGCCTCACTAGATATCCTGGGAGATGGTGGACGGACCGGGTCCATAGGGAACCCTACCGGGAACGTGATCTCTCATATCGGACGGGGTATGGAGACTTTATGTGTTTTGGCGCCCATACCGAACGGGGTATGGGGACGGCCCGTTTCACCCTCATACCGGATGGGGTATTGAGGTTTATGATTTTGGCGCTCATACCGGACGGGGTATGGGGACGGCCCTGGAATTAAGATATTAATGTGAATGGTTCACGTGTAGCGAGGACCCTCTATGGATCTCCATGGATACTAGTAGGCTGATAAAATAGGAAAATTATTGTCTGATGATTGAAATACAAAAACATGATATGTGTTATGTTGTAGAGTGTGCGTGATCTTATGATATTTATGATGTAATTGTTTTCAGAAATTATTTTCATGAATCTCACCGAGGTAGGTGGACAGTAAAGGATTTTATTATTGATAAATGAGTTTGTTATAAATTATGCTCCATTGGTCGTTTTCGTTTTCTACCAACCTTTACTTCTATGACAGTGAGATAGTGTGATGTCTTTACTGGGCTAGTGTAGCTCATTCCTTACTTAACCATTTCAGATCAGGAGGACTTGGTTCTCGAGCCCGTTCTGCAGGAAGACGGCGAGTAGAAGCCAAAGAATTTATTAGTTTTCCTTACAACATTCATTCATAGTATTTTCTTTAAGTTAGTTTATTCTTTTATACTTTAATTTGTTTTGGTTATTGTGTAAGAGATGTTAATCATAATCTATTTTATTTCACTTCCGCACTTATAATAAATATATATACATTTTCTTTTAATTTCCAGGGCCGTTACAGTTGGTATCAGAGCAGCGTTCCTCGGACCCATCCCTTACACAATAATACTTAAAGGAATACCAAGCTGAGAATTATTACTCAACCCTTCCTTGTGAAATGCAGGTGCAGAGAGATTAGGAGAGGGAGACCCCCACTTAACCGAGCAGCCCGGGATGATTCGCTTCGGGAGGATGTTGACAGAATATTTGAGATGCTCGAAAGGATCATGGCAGCTCAACAAGGTCGAGAGGAGAGAAGGGAATTACCCGACCCTCCCCCACTACCACAGTTTGAGCCACCACTACAGCGGGCGAATCCCGAGCCACCCCGACAGGAGCCTGCTCCTCCACAGTACCACCCGGCACCACCACCGCAGTATAATCTGGTGCTTCAGCCACAGTATTACCCAGCACCGCCACAGTATGATCCGGTGCCCCCACTATATCAGCAGGTGCCATCACAGGGCCCCCCAGTCTATCCTCAGCGAGGCCCAGTCCCTCTTCCACGGGACCCAGCTCCTTCCCTGATTGACCCGGGCTACGTAGAGAGGTACAGAAGACTAAACCCTTCCACTTTTACAGGAGAGTCCTCTTTTGAAGATGCCCAGTACTGGTTGACGGAGACAGAGAAGGCTTTTAAGACCTTAGGAATGGTTCTTGAGTAGAGGGTTACTCTCGCTTCCTACATGCTGGTGGGGGAAGCAGATCGTTGGTGGGAGCTTAAGCAGACCACCCTGCCCACGCCTGTCACTTGGGAGCAGTTCCTAGCAGCCTTTCATGCTGAGTACCTCCCCGAGCACACCGACATTTAAAGGAGACGGAGTTTGTTCAGCTGGTCCAGGAAAACATGACAGTGTCGGAGTATGCTCGTAAGTTCCTAGAGTTGGGCCGATACTCCCCTAAGACATTGATGGATGAGGGCAGAAAGGCCAGGAGGTTCCAGTGGGGCCTCTGCCCAGAGATCAAGCGGCACTTGTTGGTACTAGAACTCAAGACATATTCAGTTGTTCTGGCAAAGGCGCAGATCGTTGAGAGGAGTTTCAACACCCTTTCCTAGTCATTAGGGAGTCACAAACCCTCAGTTCCACCCTGCAAACCAGCACCTACTGCACCTGTCCAACAAAATAAGAGGCCCAGACTGGCAATCCAGGCTCCCCCTCAGGCTCCAGGGGCAGCACGTGGCAAGATCTGTCAGCCCTGCGGCAGGGATCACGGGGACCGACCATGCTATCGCCTCAACAACACTTGTCGCATATGTGGTAGTGCCCAGCACTATGTGAGAGAATGCCCAAAGAACCAGAACCAAGGAAGACCTCCTTTTTAGGGCAGAGTTTACAACCTCACCCAGCAGGGTGTCGACGCTGATTCGGATGTGGTACAGGGTATGTACACTATTTGTGACCATATTGCTCATGTTTTATTTGATACTGGTGCATCGCATTCATTTGTTTCACATGTTTTTGCATCCAAACTTAATGTATCACCTGATAAACTTGATTCAATGTTGTTTGTGTCTACTGCTGGGGGTGAAACACTATTAAGGGAAGTTGTCTACAGGGCTTGTGCCGTGGAGATAGCAAATAGGAAACTGAGTGTAGACCTAATAGGGTTAGACACGGGAAAATTTAATGTAATTTTAGGGATAGATTTGCTAGCGGTGTATCACACCACCATAGATTACTTTAACAATAAGGTTGTATTTAATCCTACTAATGAGGAGCCATTTATAAATTAAAAAAATTATTTGATACTTATTCCTTGATGGCAAGTTTCCTTAATTTTCAAGTACTTTAACCTTGCTATTTTCTCTAACTAGGCAAGCCCAAGAAGGAAATTTGTATCCAAGAGATTCCGGTAGTCTGATACTTTCCAGATGTATTTTCGGACGAACTACTCGGACTATTAGTGGACAGGGAAGTTGAGTTCACTATAGACCTACAACCTGGTATCCAGCCCTTTTCAGTTGCTCCTTACCTCATGAGCCGCGTTGAGATGGAAGAGCTGAGGAAACAAATCACTGAATTGCAAAACAGTGATTTTATTAGACACAGTGTGTCTCCTTGGGGTACCGGAGTCACGTTTGCCAGAAAGGGAGATGGAAAGTTGAGATTGTGTATTGATTACAGAGGATTGAACAATGTCACAATCAAGAACAAATACCCCCTTCCCAGAATTGACGACCTCTTCGATCAGCTGCAAGGTGCGCAGGTCTTCTCCAAAATAGACCTGCGATCAAGTCACCATCAGGTGAAAATAAGAATAGAAGACATCCCTAAAACGGCCTTTCGAACCAGGTACAGGCACTATGAGTTCCTGGTCATGCCATTTGGGCCAACCAACACCCCGGCCATCTTTATGGATCTGATGAACAGGGTTTTCAGAGAATTATTGGATCAATTTGTTATTGTGTTCATCAATGACATCTTGGTCTACTCAAAAAGTAGAGAAGAGCATGCTCACCATCTAGCCCAAGTTTTGCAGGTCCTCAAAAAAAAGAAGCTATATGCAAAGTTGAGTAAGTGTGGATTCTGGCTGGAGCAGACCGCTTTCCTAGGACACATTATATCGAAGGAAGGAGTATCAGTGAATCCCGAAAAGGTTAAAGTGATACTTGGCTGGGAGAAGTTGACATCAGTTAAGGAGATCCGTAGCTTCCTGGGAATGGCAGGTTATTACCGCAGGTTCATCGAAGGATTCTTTAGTCTAGCGGCTCCCCTAACCCAGCTCAGAAAGAAGAATGCCAAGTTTGAGTGGAATGAGGACTGTGAGAGAAGTTTTTCAGAATTAAAGGAGCGGCTGACCACTACACCCGTACTGGCTTTACCGAGCGGATCGAGGGGATATACAGTTTATAGTGATGCCTCTTATCTAGGCCTGGGTTGTGTCCTGATGCAGCATGGGAAGGTCATAGCCTATGGGTCCACAGTTAAAGAATCATGAGAAGAATTACCCCACCCATGACTTGGAACTTGTCACAATCATACACGCCTTGAAAACCTGGCGCCATTATTTATACGGAGAGACCTTCCAGATCTATACCGATCATAAGAGTCTGAAGCACATATTCACTCAAAAGGATCTCAACATGCGTTAGAGAAGGTGGATGGAACTCCTTAAAGACTATGATTGTGATATCTTGTATCATCCGGGTAAGGGCAACGTGGTGGCAGATGCCCTCAGTAGAAAATGTGCAAGTATTTTAGCCCGATTAATAGTTTCAGAACGCATGCAAATTGGGGCCACACAATAGGTTCGGCTTCAGGACCTGAAGAGAGTCGCATGTTTGGGTCGTCTGACCATCCAGCCCGAGTTAATATAGAGAATAAGGGAAGCCCAATCAGTCGACCCTGCCCTAATAGCCCGCAAGAATGATGCAAAACAGGCAGTGAATGTTGAATCTCTACCGATGGGTTATCCGTTTTTAGGACAGGGTGTGTGTCCCAGACGACAGTGAGTTAAAGAGAGACATCATGACAGAGTCCCAAAGCTCCAAAATTTGCCATCATCCCAGAAAGCACCAAAATGTACCAAAGTATGCGACCCCGATTTTGGTGGAATGGGATGAAGAGGGACATAGCTGACTTTACTCTAAATGTTTGGTATGTCAGCAGGTCAAGGCAGAGCATCAACGCCCAGGTGGGTTACTTCAACCCTTACCGATCCTGAAGTGGAAGTGGGAACATATCACCATGGATTTCGTAACAGGATTACCTAAGGCACGTTCAGGACATGATGTCATCTGGGTAATTATTGACCGGCTTACCAAGTCTTCCCACTTCCTAGCCATCAGGATAACCGATCCCTTGAACAAGTTGGCAAGAATATATATCTGGGAAATAGTCAGATTGCATGGAGTTCCAGTGACAGTGGTATCCGACAGGGACCCCAGGGCCATGGAACAAAGCTGTCTCTTAGTACTACCTTCCATCCTCAGACTGATGGACAATCAGAAAAGACAATCCGTACACTTGAGGATATGCTCCAAGCTTGTGTCCTTGACTCTGGGAGCCATTGGGACGACCATCTACCCCTGATAGAATTTGCCTACAACAACAGCTACCAAGCGAGCATTGGCATGGCTCCATATGAGGCGTTATATGGGCGCCCATGCAGATCACCGATTTGTTGGGAAGAAGTGGGCAACAGAAAATTATTCGGCCCGGAGTTAGTGGAGGAGACCACGTCTAAAATAGTTAAAATCAGAAAGAACATTCAGATGGCTCAGAGCAGGCAGAAGAGTTATGCGGACACCTAGATGAGAGATTTAGCGTTTGAAAAGGCGACCGGGTGTTCCTTAAGGTCACTCCTTTTAAAGAAATTAGTAGGTTCGGCAGGAGGAGAAAACTGAACTCCCGATTTATTGGACCATATGAAGTCTTAGACAGGATTGGAACTGCCACCTACAAACTAGCGCTGCCTCCAGAGCTTTCCAAGGTCCACAATGTGTTCTATGTATCCATGCTACGTAAGTACAACCCGAACCCCTCTCATGTCTTAGCTCATGAAACGCTTCCACTCTAAGAGGACTTATCTTATGATGAAGTTCCAGTCGGTATCACGGATCGAAAGAGCAGAATACTCCGCAACCGAAAAAAATCATTTGTAAAGGTAGTGTGGCAGAACCACTCGCCAAGGGAGGCTATGTAACCGCCCCAGAAATTTAAATGAAATATATGTATTAAAAATGTCAAATGCGGAAGCGTAATAAAAATTTTGATTAGCATCCCTTACACAATAACTAAAACGTACTCAAAACATGAAAGAACAAACTAACTAAAAGAGATACTCAAAATAAGAACTATAAATATAGTTATGGAGTCTTTAGGCGTCCCCTTCGCCGTCTTCTTGCGGAACGGGCTCGGGAACAATGTCTTCCTGATCTGAAATAGTTAAATAAGGAATGAGCTACACCAGCCCAGTAAAGACATCACACTATCTCACCGCCACGGAAGTAAAGGTGGGTAGAAAACAAAAATGACCAATGGAGCATAATTTATAACAAACTCGTTTATTAACATAAAAACCTTTACTGTCCACTTACCTCGGTGAGATCCATGAAAACAACATATGAAAGCAATAACATTATCATCATCATGAAATCATATAAACTTTATAACATAACACACATCATACCTTTACATGTCAATCATCAGAAAACATATTTCCTCTTTTACCAGCCTACTAGTATCCCTGGGGATCCATAGGGGGTCCCTGCTACACGTGAACCATTAACATTTACAACTTTATTCGAGGGCCGCCCCCATACCCCGTCCGGTATGGGCGCCAAAACTATGAACCTCAACACCCCGTCTGGTATGAGGGTGAAACGGACCGTCTCTATACCCCGTCTGGTATGGGCGCCAAAACACATAAGGTCTCCATACCTCGTCCGGTATGAGAGACCACGTTCCCGGTAGGGTTCCCTACGGACCCGGTCCGTCTACCATATCCCAGGATATCTAGTCAGGCTGTCCACATTATCCATTTATCAATTCACATAACCTTTTTGCCCTTTTTCTTGGTTTCAATCATCCAAACACACACAACATGTAAACCAGTAATGGACACCAAACAAGACAACACAGTATCGGGTTAAGCATAATACCAACCATAATAAAAGAAACCATGATTCATGCATACGAGACCATAATATAATTACATCAAACATCATGCTGCATTTAATACTGAAAATTAAATCAAACAATAACAGACCAACCCAGTATCAGACTCGGGCTCCATTGGCAACCTTAATCAATTATACATCTATAAAGTCACACAGTACAGTTTAATTATTTATTTAGCTTCAATACCGTGATAAGAAATAGGGTGAGGGGTTCTTACTTGTTTCGGAGTCTGAATACGGCTCTACAGTGCGCCTACAGGCTGTCCCTAATTGTTTATGATTTTTTCCCAGAAAACTGAAACACACTACTAGTACCTACATGTGTCCCAAAAAATCTCAAATTAAACCTAGGGCCCCTTTCGGTCAATATCGCAATTCCGGCACGGCGGCTCCGTTGTGCTCCGACGACGGCGCCGCCGCTTGCGGAGGCGATTCGCCCCGGGTTGGCCGTTTTCGGCCGAATTCGGCCACGCTTGCATTGGTCCCTGCGATAAAATAACCTTAGGGCCCTCGGTGGGCCGAAAAATTACGAAAAACCGAAACTTACCGGCGGCGGTGCTCTCGGGTGCACCGGCTCCTCCGGCGTGAGTTGTGTTTTGATATTTGGCTCCGATCAACCTGTAGAGAAAAGAACGGTGATCACAGTGGTATAAAATTTGCATCAAACGGAGGCCGGGAAGGGCCTCATCGGAGGTAGAAACCGAGGAGGGGCGTGGCGGCGCCGCTGGGTTTCAGCTGGGTTTTTTGACCGATTGGCCGGT
>NW_019014499.1:86612-97286 GCF_000150535.2 Carica papaya
ATGACCATTAACGTCTGTACCCCGTCCATGGAGAGGGCTAAGTAATCGTCACCAGACCCGAAAGGTGTGAGCACCAAGTTGGCAAGTGTCCATGTCTTCACTGGTATGAGACAACGTTCACGATAGGGTTTCCAGGGATCTCGGTCCATCCACCATTTCTCAGGATATCTAGTGAGACTGTCAACCTAATTTTTTATAAATCACACCCCTTTCCTGTTTTTCCTTGGTCTCCGTTACCAAATCAAACACAATTACATAAACAATGGACATGCACCCGGTAATGCAATCATATCTTAAATTCCAAAATCACACAGTGGTCAAGTAATACATGCATTTAAAATCCTAAACTAGATACCATCATGCCTTTAAACTGTAAAATAAATCAACATAAATTAACAAAGAGCAATGTCCGATTCGGGCTCCATTAGCAATCCTTAATTAATTATGCATAACTATTTAATTTGTGCAAAAGATCGTATTATTAATTGTTTGAACTTCAATTATGTAATAAGAAATAGGGTAAGGGGTCCTTACCTGATTCAATGCCGAAAACTAAATGGTTACTACGCCTATGGGCAGTCCCTGGATTCCTCAAATTTTTCTTCGGGAACTGAAACGTACTTACGGTACCTATACATGTCCCAAATAACCCAAAAATTAGACCTAGGGCCTACTCGGCCCATTTCAAAATTCCGGCACGGTGGCTCCGCCGTGCTCCAGCGACGGCGCCACTACCTGCAGCGGCGACCCACCTCGAGTTGGCTGTTTTTGGCCGAATTCAGCCAAACTTGCATCAGTTCCTACGAGAAAACACATTTAGCCGAAAAAAAGTAAAAAATCGAAACTCACTAGAAGTGGGGCTCTCCGGTACGGCAGCTCCTCCGGCTCACGTTACGGTTGGGCGTTTTGCTTCGGTCAACCTGTAGAGAAGGAAACGGTGATCACAACGGTAGAAAAATCACATCGAATAGGAATCAGGAAGGGCCTCATCGGAGTCATTTTCTGAAACACCTTGTGGCGGTGCCGCGAGCTTCGGCAACATTTTTTGGCCAATTGGCCTATTTTTTCACTCCTATTTGGCTATGGATGGGTTGAAAATTGAATTTCGTGCAAAAGGAGAAATTTTTACCACGTTTGGTGGTCGGAAATTGCTCCGGTGCGCGGCAGGTGGCGACAGTCGGCTCCCTGGCGGTTGGGTTGTCTTGTCCAGCGAGGGGCTCTGGCGGCTAGGATTAGGGTTTGGGTGCGGATGGGGTTATTTATACTCATCCGCTTTTGATATGGGTCTTCCATCGCTTTTAATCTGGACTGTCCAATTGCGATTAAATAGGGAGTGAATCTGAACCGTTCATTGCGATTCAATCTCGATTTTCCGTGCACGATCAAATCTGGGCCGTCCGTGCGTGATGCAATCTAGGCTGTCCGTGCACGTCTTGAATCTGGACCGTCCGTGCGCAAGGGAACGGATCTCAACCGTTCGATCGCGCGCACGAAGATCACCCACGTGGCTCCCCCCCGCGTGGCCTCCCGCGTCAGCGCCTCTGCCACCTGGTGCGTCCTGGTTGGTCGGGGCTGCTGACCAGGCATCTGACGTGGTGTAATTTTTTAAAATTGCGTTTTGACCCCTGATTTTTTATTTTTCTTTCAAAAATACTTCCAGAACCCAAATTTTCACTCCTTTTTCTCAAAATTATTTTCAATTAAATCCTTAACTAATTTTTCACCCATTTTCTTATTATTATTATTATTATTTTCATTAAATCAAATTAAAATAATTTAAATTAAATTCAATTAATAAATAATTATATTTATAAAAATAAAATAAAATAAATGTTGGGTGTTACAGGTATTGGTCTAAATCTATGTCCATGAGAGGGGTTCACCATAAACTCGTTGAATGTAAATAGAACATATAACCCCCACTCCTCAATTCACATTGAACGAATCTTAACTTATTTTTCTTAACTCTTCCTAATATATTATTTTTATAATCCCTATAATAATTTTGCTGTTAAAATTTTACCAAGTTAATTTATCTTAAGACTAAGTAACTTACATTTTACCTTTAATTTGGTCCATTTATTTAATTATAGCCTTAATTAGCCTTAACTCTATTTTTAACAAGCAAGATTCTCTATTTTAAGATTTAGATAAACTATTTAATTTACTCAAATCTATTTACTTTACAAATTTTTCTTATATTAACATTCTTCCCTAGACCACCAACATAAAATTTATCTTAATTTTTAACGAAAATTCTCTTTTAAAGCATATTTCAAAATTTATTTACTAAACCATAATAAGTCACAATGTTTTATTAATCTCTCAAGCTTAACCTAATATGTTATCTCGTTAGCCATCCACTTTACTCAATTAATTAATTTATCGTGTTTTAATTTCATTAGTGTATATTTAAAGTTTACTTTTCACATCATTAATCCCGATAGCCACATGCAATAAATATGCAAGCACAAATTAAATTGCACACAATAAAATATCAACATGCAATGGAATTAACAAATGGAAATTAAGGAATTTTTAATCCATACCAACATGGTGGAAAAACGCAGGCTGGGGCTCTGTCCCGGTGGTTTGGACTATGTAGATAGTGCCCAAGCCCTATTCCTCGCAATTCACGTGTATCTACACCACATCAATCTTTTAACATCGAGGTTAACTAAAAATCCATAAAATAAATCCTAAAGTCATTTCCAGTTAGAGAAAAAAAAGTATTTACACAATTTTTTGTGAATTTGACTCGCACTAAATGCCCTTGAATCATGGTTTAACTCCCAAACTCAGTATTCCTGAGCATTTCAACCTGTGGTTTTCCTAAACTAACCTACTCTAAGCATTTTTCTAAACTAAATAAGTAGAAAGATAAATTGACTAAGCTAAATAAATGATTTACATAGTTGGTGATTTATGATCTTATTGGTTTAGAATGGTCACTGTTTTTGAAGGGACACCCCTATTCACCTGCTTTGATAAGTAGCTTGTCTCGGCCTATATTAGTGTACAAGGGAGAGAGTTACTCTAAAGAGATAAATAGAAAAGAAAGAAAAGGAAGTTACCTGTGTTTTGCTTCACAAACGCTCGAAAGGTCGGTGCTACTACCCTCTCTTAACACCCGATTCGTCGCTCTTCTGCAACGACAATAAGCTAAAAATTACCTCAAACATTTTCTCCCTCTTTTTCTCGATTTATTCTCTCACTCACTCTCTCTCTCTCTCTCTCTCTCTCTCTCTTCAGTAGCAACTCTCTCCTAAAATGAAGAGATTGATCTAGGGTTTATTTTTATACCCTAGAAATGACATACGATCAATCTCTATAAAGATCCAGGCTATCAGATCAAAGGGTGGCATTTTATCTTTTTAGGTGCGAAATCAACCCCTCACCATTCGACCATGACCCTTTGAACCTCAGTCATCGAATCTTGGGTTTCATTAAACCCCTTTTCATCATTTCACATCTCCTTGAATCATGGCTATTGGATTCTACCTAACACAGATCTTGACCATTTGTACTTCATAAAATTTAGATCGCACAATCAGGTTAGGTAAAAAGAAATCTTAATTATTGATTCAAAGTTTGTGTGGGAGTTAATCTGAGCTATCTGATATGTTTAGGCGAAAAAAGACCACAGTCATTCAATTCACTTGGGCAAGAGAGATCTTGGATTGTCCGATCGCACTCTTCAATCGAAAATTTTTCTCACCATGCGATTGGATAGAAATTCCCACTGGTTTTCCAATCACCCCTGATATAATAGTGTTACCTTTACCCTGTTCGTGTCTTTACCACATGATACATACGAATTGGTGCCTTGGACACGTCAGCTCCTGGCATGTCCCATTTTTTTCTAAATTGCATATAAGCCCTAAACCTAGAAATTTTATTCATTTAGGTCCTTGACGAGTTTTTAAAATTGAAAAATAGTTCGAAATGCCATATAGAGCACATGGGGATATAGAGCACGTATTTTTCCTCCAACATCCCCAACTAAGGAAAGGTAAACTTATATCCATCTCACATCTTTACCAGTCATTAGTACCATGACTAAAATGTTTTACTTGCTACTCACTTCAATTATTGGTAAACATATGTTTCTCATAACATATTCAAATAAATAACTAAAACTTAATTAGAAAATCTTAAGTACAAATTAAAACACAATGTAATTTAAGATAACATAAAAAACGTACCCTACTCAATAACAAATATAAAATAAATATTATGAAAAATAAAAATTAAACATTTAAATAATTAGAAAAGTAAATAATTTTCATTATAATAAATTATTCAATTTTAAACCTAAAAATATAGATATGAAATATTTAAACTATTTATTCACTTGCTCAATGAATCCTATACATATGTCATTTAATTCGAGATGGGTTAGGTAGGGATATGACATTATGTAATTTAATTCAGAGTCAGTCCATACTCATTTTGGGTTTATAACTTCCTATATGTATCCGTCTTGTAACCCATTAATTATAGGTTTTCACTCGACGACCTTATTTTTATTTTTGATTTAAAAATTTTTAAATTCCACTAAATTATTATAAGTTCATAAACATATACTTTTATACCTTCAATTGTTAATAATAATCAGACATCTAGTCAGTTCATAATATTAGTATCATCTATATATCTTGATGACCCTTCATTACAAGTAGAAAATTTGTAACAATTTTTTTCACCACTAAATGTTTTAAAAAATATAATATATTCTCACTTTTTTGGAATATATGTGTTGCATTAACTAGTTACTTATATACACATAAAAAGCACAAGTACCAATTTGAATTATAAAACTTGAGGACATTTTTTATTGAAAAAAAGGATAAATACTTCTTTATGTTCGGATGTTGTAACGCTTTAAAGTAGGTGTTTAGGTAGGTCAATAATATTTTATCCTTTATACATATATAAAAGGGCCCTCGCCTTCTTGCTCATTGACCCCTTGACAAACAAAGTGAAGACTACGTTTCACGATATGCTTTCTGAAATTGAAAGTGAAATTGACATGGTGACGTTGTTACAGAAGTTGACAAAGTATAAGCTTCTCTTATGAAATTCCCTAACACTTCAATAGTTTTTCAATTTTATATGTTCTCCTTGTGATTAATTCATCATTTTTCTTTTTAATATATGAATTGATCGATGCGATTGATATAAAAAGATCATGCTTTAAGGTTTAAATAAACTTTAAATTCCCTTTTTTTGATAAATTCTCTTTGATTTTCCTATAACTTTCTTATTCCATTAAACATCTTGTTAAGTTTTTTATGTGGTAATTCCTTTATGGTTAAGAATTGCGCAGTTTGAATTGACCAAACAGACCTGAGCCAATTCTCTAAAACTCACCTAAGTTATTTCGCCCGAAACATCCAAGGCATATAGGATCTGAATATCTATCTATTTTTTTCTTAAAACATGACGAGTCATCTTCTGTTTTGGTATTTTAAATTATTCTCAAAGTTTTTTAAACTACACCAAAATACCATATTATCGATTATTAAGCTTCAATTCCATAACAGAGAATAAGGTGAGGGTTTCTTACCCGAATCGATGTTCAAAATATCAAACTTTTAACTGCGATTACTGACGATCTCCGGGTTTCCTAAATTTTTCTGTGAAGATTAAAACATGCTTCACATACCTAAAAATACCCCAAAAAATCCAAAATAAGTTTTAAAAATCTTTTTCGGCCAATTTTGGAATTCTGGCACGGTGGCACCACCGTTTTCCAGTGACAGCACCACCGCCGTGGTGGTAGTTTGCCTCGGTCTGGCCTTTTTTGGCAAGTTTTGGCCAATTTAGACAAGTTTTATACCCATCCTTACAAGAAAGCATGTTAGGGGCCCTCGGTTTGCAAAAAAAAATCAAAAAATAAAAACTTACTGGTAGTGACTCCGCTGACTCACCTTCGTGGTTGGGTGTTTTTCTTCGATCAATCTATAAAAAATAGAATGGTGAACACAATGGTAGAAATATTGCACGAAATAAGAAATGGGAGGAGGCTCATCGAAGGCAATTTTGGGTTTTGCCCGTGGCATCGCCGCCAGGTTTTGACAGCAGTTTTTGGCCCATCCGCCGTTTTTTTACTCCAATTTGGCCATGGAGGTGTTTGAAATCGAATTCCGAGTGCATAGAAAAATTTTTACTATTTTTGGAAGTTGGAGGTGGCTCCAGCGCGACGGCAGGTGGCTGTCGGCTCCCTTCTCCAGCTACTAGTTCTTCTTCTTTGGCGACAAGCTGGTAGCTAGGGTTTGGGTTCGATGTGATGCGAGATATTTATACCCATCTCCCTTAAATCTTGGCCATTCATCGTGTTTAATCTCGATTGTTCGATCACGTTTAAAGAGAAAATATATCTAAACCGTTCATCACAATTTGATCTCGACCGTACGATCGCATTTAAAGAGAGAAAGAATCTGGACCATTTATTGTGTTTAATCAAGACTGTTCGATCAAACTTGAGGAGGGAAGAGATCTGGACCATCCACGTGCGCGAAAACATATCCGGGCTGTTCGATTGCGGGCACGCGGATTGCCAACATGGCCTCTCGCATGGAACCGAGTCAGCGCGCCTTGCCAAATGACGTGCTCCAATTTGTCAGGACTGTGAACTGGGCAGTCCTACGTGGTGTAATTTTTTTCAATTGTATTTTGACCCTCAATTTCTGATTTTTCTTTCAAAAATACCATCCGAACTCAAATTTTTACCCCTTTTTCCCAAATTTTTTTTCAATTTCATGCTTAATCTATTTTTTTTTTCTAATTTCGCATTAAATAAAAATTTATTAATTTCAAAATTATATTTTTATGTATTTTTAAAATTTTAAAATTTTAAAAATAATCTCGAGCTAAATTCTTGGCTCGGGTATTACATATACATTATTCTTATGATTAATTCATCATTTTCTCTTTTTAATACATGAATTGATTGATGCGATTGACATAAAAATATCATGCCTTAGGGTTTAATTAAACTTCAAATTCTCATTTTTTTTATAAATTCTCTTTGATTTTCCTTTAATTTTCTTACTCCATTGACGTCTTGTTAAGTTGTTTAGGTGGTAATTCCTTTATCATTAAGAATTGGGAAGTTTAAATTGACCAAACTGACCCGAGCCAATTCTCTGAGAGTCACCCTAGTTATTTCGCCCAAAAGATCCAAGGCATGTAGGATCTGAATATCTATTTATTTTTCTTTCTTAAAGCACGACAAGTCCTCTTCTAGTTTGATATTAAAAGCCCATCTAAACCTGAGATAGTCATATATAATATATTTTTAATTTTAATAAGAAATGTGATATATGCTTTAATTTGGTGTATATATAATATTTTATGTTAATTAAATATATATATTTTTACTTTATTTATATATGATCGATATTGAGTCTAGTTTAATTTCATCAATAACTCGATTAGGCCAAAAATAAAATTAATTTTTAAAACTTACTCCGACTTGTATGGGTTTTTAATTTTTTAAAAGTAAATCAGGTTCAGATTTTGGGAAATTCACCTCAAACTCGATCTATTGTAGTCCATATTTATGTTTTTGTCTTGAATAAAATTATGGATAACTTACAATTTCGAAATCAATAGTTTGACCCAACTATAATTCAAACTCTTGCAATTTCTTTTATAACCATTTCATTTCTCTATTTGTTGTGCACTATTTTATATAACATAATTAGTTTCTTAGGCTTTTATATTTTTTTTCCCTAATTTTGATTTATTTAACATTAAAATTTCATGTATTCTTGTTTAGAGGACCAAACACAAAAAAATATTCTTATTAGAAAATATATACGATTTGAATTACAACAAGACTAGATCACAATGGTTAAAAATGTAATTTGCTTTAAAACTTTTTATGAAGATCTACAATCTAGATCTTTAATTTACTTCTATTTCTTTTCCTATTTCTCTATATCATTCATTCCATTATATATTTAAATGATTTCTCATCTTTACTTGATTTTTCATATTCTTGTTTGAATGAGCTTTGTTTTGACATAATCTTACTAATGATGTTACCTTTGTCCTACCTAATAAGCCTTACCACAAGGTGTGTCTTTAACTTTCTTATCACCCAAGATTGTAAACTAGTTGGTCATTTTGGAATCATTATGCCCCTTAATATAGACACAGAAAATGGGATTACAAAGTTCGCTTAAACAGTCATGTTATTGTAAGTCTTAAGTTGTTAAAGAATTTCTCCAATAGAGTTGAAAATTCATATTAACTTTTCCTATAAATTTTAGAATCTAAACATTAACATAGGTTACATTCAATAAAGTAATATAACTACTAAAATCTTTTGAAATAAAATAGCTTTATATTCATATTGTTTCAATCTAAACACATTACAAGTGATCTAAACAGAAAGAGAAGCTAGTGTACCCAAGTACAATGAAAATTCCAAATGCAGAGGCTGTTGATGATCATCAACCTTTCAAGCATGATTTTGATCTAAACGAATTACCCTCAGAAGCGGTAAATGAAGAAGAGGTGAGTTGTTATATTTTATTTCACTAACAAACAATAATGATTCACATAACACTAAAAGAAGTCTCTCCTTAAAACAGACCTTTTTTCTCCTTTAAAAAATTGAGCATTAATTATATCTTATCTACTTTTAGCATTATATTTACTTCACATCTATTGTGTTAATATTCAATTTCTCAATCAGTATTTAAAATTTTGTCATGATTTTACAAGTTTGATATAAATGTAAACTAATTTTACTCATATTTTTAACAATAAAGTAGAACTTTTTACAATTTTTATTGGACGAACTTATAGCAAATTTAGTTTTACTAGATGAACTGATAACAATCTTGAGTGAGGGAGCATACAATTCCCCCCTAAGCCTTTTAAAGCTTAGCTGCTAAGTAGTACAACTACTAACATAATGTTCTATGATACTTAAAAACTTCGAATTTTGTTATTCCTGTCATTAAGGTTAAATAAAGCCATACTTTATACTTGAGAAAATTTTTCCTATGTAAAAATATGTTTTGTGCACATTATTTTTAATTTTTGTTGTAATAATACTTAATACCAATTCTAAAATTGAGTTTCTTATTTTGTATATGCATAAGTATTAGTAACAACCAATAAATGAAATATTACTTATTCATCATCAAACTTATAAATATTTTTTTCCTTCTCAGATTTACTAAGACCTATGCATAGGAAAACCATAACGTATGACTATTACAGTTCAATACCAAATATCTAATTATTATTAAGAAAACAAAATTACTAGTTAGATTAAAGTTTTAAGTTTGTGTTTGATGTCTTTTTATTAATGAAATCACAATCTAGTTGTATGATTGATTTTTTATTTTAGATTATTTCTTTTTCAGAGTTACAAGCAAAATCAAAACAAAAGGTTCAATGAGCTGTTGTCTATGCTCAAGAAAGATTTTAAATTACTTCTAGAAAGACTTTACTTAACGTTATTTGTACTTGTTGCATGGTACCTTTAATGTCCCCGAGAGTTCATAAACACATGTTTTCTAGACGTATTTGACCTGAGGTTGACATATTATAATTTAGCCGTATTATATGCCAATTTTATTAAACATAAGTTACATAAAAAAGAATTATTTGGGAGGAAATTAGGTATAAATTACTTTATATATAATATAATGTATATTGATGTAGATATCTTGTGTGTGTGTGTTTATTAAAAGTTTGGTCCATGTGTTTCGTGATAAATAATTACTAGTTTCATGTATTCTTTAATTTAAGCATAAATTCAATTTAACAACTTATGATTTTATGGAATTGAAAATAATGACTTGATTTCTATTGAATAAAGGTAGGGTATATATACATGTACAATCGTAATTATTGTTCAATCAAATATTCTAATTCTAATCAATAATCTAATTTGTAGGATTTGTTGTCAATCACCTAATTTGTAAGATTTGTTGTCAATCAAATTATTTACAGAAATTACAAAATTAAATAATTACTTAATTCATTTCATTAACAAACAACAGTGATTCACATAACACTAAGAGAAGTATCTCCTTAAAGCATACCTTTTTTCTCCTTTAAAAAATTACGCTTTAATTATATTTTATCTATTTTGAGCATTATATTTAGTTCACTTCTATTGTGTTAATATTCAATTTCTCTATCAATATTTAAAATTTTGTCATGATTTTACATGTTTGATATATATGTAAACTAATTTGGCTCGTATTTTTAACAATAAAGTAGAACTTTTCACAATTTTTATTGCACGAATTCATTTAATGAGTCATTAATTTAAAGAATGAAAAAGAATTCCTAATTTATGTTTCACTTAGTAAATCCCTTTACTAATTATTAAAAGTTGTATAATTAATTAGGTTGGTTTTAAACTTGTAGGTGCAGGAGGTTGGTAATGAAGTGGTTGCTCAACCTATGGAAGAAGAATTGCATCCTATAGTACAAGAGGTTGGTAACGAAGTGGTTGCTCAACCTATTCTAGAATCGCATCCTATAGTAGCTAGAAAATGCAGAGTTGCTCTGTTGTTGGTAGATTGCAATGTTGAATCTAGGGAACGTCGTTCTAGCGAATATTTTGACACTATAAGTCAATTTGTACCTTAAATCCCCAAATGTTTATCAAAATATTTTCATAATTTATAACATAAT
>NW_019014499.1:177302-193496 GCF_000150535.2 Carica papaya
TGAGTGCATGATTGTTCCCGCACTCTGATGAGTCCAATAGCATAGTGAAAGAAGTGGCATTCTTTTGTATTTTGATTTTGTAATTTGTAGTCACTTCTAGCCTCAGTTTTATGTATGTAATTAGAACTCATATATATTTTTAAGGAATTTGTATTAATTTTTTCCGGTGCATAAAATTTTATCATGCATTTGCTATTCTGTTTCTGTATCTGACACCTATTTGCCTTAATTAGCACTTGGGATGTCATATTTTTTCTTAAGGATAAAATTAGGATATACACTGCGAGGATAGGCTCCCACAAGATCATAAAGAATCCAGATCTATATTAAAGAATATGTTATCATAGTACAATCAACATTGCATAAAATCATTGCAACTGCACAAAATCATTATTAGCCATATAACAAATGATAATATGTTGTAACAATTTTTTTTTCCTTTATTGACAGCTGGAGATCATTTATTAGAACAATTGTAAAATTTTAATCTATTATAAAACTCTATAAATTAAAAGGTTGTCATCTTAACATATTAAGCGTAGATATGTCCAGCAAATTATTAGTGCATATTCTAAATTGTGGGTGAGGACCTGGACCCATAAGAGGTCAGGCTTAGCAACCATTACAAAGCCTAGTTTTATCAAGAATGCTTGGTTTTTATTGCGGATTGACCAAAGATCACTCCCTCCTGCATCACAAGGCATGTACATGTCGTCCTAATTAACTAGGTTGATTTTTCTGTTACATTCACCTAGCCACAAATAAACTTCTTGACCACCCCTTCAATTTGATCGCATAAGACTTTGGGTAAGGTCGTGGTCTGTATAGTATAAATAGGGATAGTCATAAAAACAAACTTGGCCAAAGTTAAATGTTTTATAAAAAAAAAAGAGGTTAGCATTTCAGCCAGATAACTTCTGGTTGATTTTCTCCAAGATGTAGTGATAAATATCTTTGTTGACTCTATCATGCAACAATCAAACATCCAAATACTTACCAAGGTTATTAGAGACCTGAAAACTAAAATTCTTGCTAATACAACTAGCCTCACCTGTGTTAACATTGCAAGAAAAAATATGAGTGTCTTATTCGCACTCACTTTGTGGCCCAAACTAGCACTGAAATTATCCAAAACCATTTTTATAACCTGAGTCTAGTCATCATTGGCTTTCACAAGAATTACAAGGGCATCTACAAAAAAAAGGTGTGAAAGGGCAGGTCCCTATTTACAAAGGCAAATGGGCTTCCGAGGACTATTTCTCACCAAGCTATTGATGTAATGGGATAACCGTTCCATTCATAACATAAATATAGGGTGAAAGTGGGTTCCCTTATCGAATGCCTTTAGTATGCTAGAATTCATGAGTGAGATAGCCATTTCATAGCAATTACATGGAGTAAGAAGAGATACAATGCATAATTACTCTAATAAGGTTAGGAGAAAAACCAACATCAAGTAGAGTATCCTCGACATACTCCTAGCAGACTCGATCATATGCTTTTTTTTAGGTCTACCTTAATGGTCATCCACCTATCTTTTCCTCATAAATTCTGCATTAAGTGGACCACCTCTTGGGCAATAATAATGTTATCTGTGATATTCTACCCTACTACAAAGCTAGCTTAGGTTGGACTAATCAAGAATGACATTAGACTCTTGAGTCTATTTATTATGAGTTTAGTAACAATTTTATATAAAACTATTAACAAATTGATTGGACAAAATTCTTTAATACTCTCAGGTCTTGTCACTTTAGGAATGAGAGTAATAAGGGTCTTGTTTATTCTAACTAATAACTGATCACCTTGGAAAATCTCCCTGACCATTGCATAGACAGAATCACCCCCACCAGTTTTGGAAGAACGTCGTGAGGAGACCATCAACACTGGCAACCTTCAAATGGCGCATACTAAATAAGGCATCACGAATTTCTTAGTTTATCACCCTAGAGTCTAATTGTGCTACCATAATAGTCGTTAATTTCAAAAACGAGCCCCATACAGGGTATTGAGGTATAAATCCCTTATCAGCCATATACAGGTGCTCAAAAAAAGAAGATGCCATCATCCAAAGTTACTCTTCATAGATAATCCAATCTCCATTCTCATCCTTCAGCATACTAATTTTATTTTTTTTTCTTCTTAGGATAGTTTGAGTATGAAAGTATTTGGTGCTTATATCCCTTAAGGAAATCCAAGTACATCGAGATTTTTACTTCCAGAGCATTTCTTCTTACAGTAATACCTCATCTAATCCTCTCCCGAGGATTTCTCCAGCTCCTGAAGCCTAACAGAGTGGTGTCGTTTAAAAGCCCATTGAATCCTAGTTAGTCTCATCAAGAGAATGTGTTTTCTTTTAGTGATATGGTCAAACACATTCTTATTCTAATCCTGCACAAACTCGTTGAAATTATTAATTTATCCTAAAAGGGGAGATGGTTATGCCTATTTCTCTTAACCAAGTTAGGGAAATCAGGGTGAGATAACCATGCAGTTAAAACCTTAAAAGGATTGGGGTCCTTATTGGGAGTACGGCAGGTGTAAGGGATGATTAGGAGAGGCCTATGATATGATAACACCTTAGGAAGATGGTGAACGATGGCCTCTAGGAATTGGTTGCACCATCTCTGGTTGCAAATGGCTCTATCAAGCTATTGAAATAAGGTCTCACGTTGCCACGTAAAGTTCGGACCTATATAATAAAACTACTATAAGGAATTAACATTAATAAAGTGATTAAAATGAACATAGCCTTTAAATCGTTTAGACACTCCTCCTTTTATGTCTGTCGCTTCCAAGATGGCATTGAAATCCCCAGCTATGAGCCATGGGCGATTAATATGTTGCCCAATTACGGTGAGCTCTTCCCAAAGGTCTTTACACTTCTAGGAATTTGAACTTCCATAGATGATGGAGATAAAGAAGTCCTCCTGTCTATTATTCATGTTAATCCTGGAATGAAAAAAATGATAGTGATTATATTCAACATTGATTTGAATACACTCTTTCCACATCATCTATATGCCACTTGAAAAATCAGCCACTTTAACTTTATGAGAGTAATCGAACCCCAAGTTTTTAATCACTTTTTCTGCTTTCTCGCCAACCATCCTAAGCTCTAATAAAGCCATCAAGTTGGGGTCGTGGATTTTTACGTAGGACTTAAGGACATGCCGGAGACAAGCTTTTATTGCACCCTAACAATTTCACACCGAAAAAAAGCAATCCAAAAAATAATAATAATGGGAGAAATGTTATAAGGCTTAAAAATTATGTTTGTTCCTCTTGAAGAGCATCAACTACGTACGAACTGAGACTCATGTCCTTATTAGTGAGCTCTTAGAGTTTTAACCTAAGGTGTTGGTCGTCGGATAAAGTGGTTGTAGGTGCTTCATCCACTTTTTTGGCCTGCCCTTGTTTTTTAAAAGTCTTGTTGACTTTTATACCTTTGTTGATTTCAAGTCTATCCAGCAGCTTGGTTGTCATCCTAAAACGATCCCTCAAAAAGAGTGTTGGTGACAAGGGCAAGGTGGGGAGAACCGATTGTGTTTGTGGCTTTGTTCACCCTTATCTTCAATTATTACTACTGTATTCTTCGATGATTCCAGCGTAGTAGTACCCTAACTTATTATAAACTTCTCATTAAGGGTTCTCCTTGCACTATGTGGGCTTATGCATCCCTTTGTCCTACTAGTTTCTCTGGCTGCGTTAGTTATGGGCATAACATGTCCATTGATGAATGTTGTATTGGTCTGCATTGTAGAGTCCATGATTTTAGAAAAGGCATCAATCGTATTTAGACTATTACCTTCCACCAACGACGTCTTTCCTTTATTTCTCGGGGGTTGCCTTTCATTTGATACTCGCACTTGTTTAGGATTTTTCACACCCACCATCCAATTTGGTCATTCTAAAGCTCCATCGATGTCAGCGATCATACTAAACCTTGATCCGTTCTTATTATTCTCATTTTTAAAATTTATGCTTTTGACCAACTAACTAGGTCCCTTTCCTTTAATTTTTCTTCCCCTGTATTGGACCTGCATCCAGGGACCATAAGTCTCGTCTGACACCACTACTTTTTCCTGCTTGCCAGGAACTATGTTTCCAATCCTAATTGATTTAGTCCCTGCCTCAGCATTTTTATTACATGGATCCTTAAGGTGCCCATAGACTCCACAATCGAAACAAATGGTTGGCAACCCCTCATACTCCACCTTTTATAAGTTTCCATCAAGTATGAACTTAGAGATGAGTGGTTTGGTTAGATCAATACATGCCACCAAACGGGAAAACTTGTCTCATTCAGTGGATTCAGTCTTGTAGTCAATGCGAAACACATTCGTATCACTTTAGAGATAACTCTAAGCACACTCTTATGATAGCAGTGGATAGGGAGATTAGGAAATCGCACCTAAGCCACAACATTTGTAACATCTAGATTTAAAGTAGAGAAACTAGGGGACCAAGATTGCACCATGATGTAGTGGCCATATATAACCCAACGGCCATCCATAATAACATGCAAATAGTCCTCTGTCAATTGGAATTTGACCATATAGTAATCGTTATCAAGATCAATTACGTATAGCCAATCATTTGGCTTCCACAAGCTATAAAGTTTCACCTAGAGTACTTTGTATCCAATTGGCTTTCCTAGCAACCAAATAATCACTATAAGTGTCATAGTATGCACCAAGAGATTGTACACCTTATCATAAAAATTAATTCTCAGCACTCTGTTCTTAGTGTCAAGCTTAACATCCATATCCTTGATCTCGATTTCATCTAGGTTGTTTGCGGCCTAACTACTATTAATGAGTTTACCTTTGAAGGAGGTTTTCACAGTCAGTGTCCCTTGCGGTAAAGAATGTTGCACTGAGTTTGAAGTTTGCAGGTGCTCGACGGCCATGTGACTAAGGACCATAGCCTCTCCATTCCTTCTAGAAATACCATCCTAGTCGCTGCATCCAACATGTACTCATCCTCAAAAACTGATGAGCCTTCTACACCAGGCCAGATCACAGCTTGATTCTTTGATCGGGTCGCACCAGAGCAAAGTAAACCTAACTTTGTTTCCATATCACCTTCTATTGTCATTGCCTCTAGCATTTGTTCATCCTCAGCAATTGACGACTGTTTAGCACTTAGTCGAGTCATGACTTGGGTCCTAATTGGGTTGCACCAGAACAGGACAACACCACCCCTATTTTCGTATCTCCTTCCACCATTGTTTCATCAAATATCTATCTATTTTTAGCAGATGCATATTGATTCACACCAGGCCAAGCTACAATAATTTCCCTTGAGCAGCTTACTTTCAAGCAGAGTGACGCCTCCTCTGTTTCCGTATCTCCTTCCGCCATCATTTCCTCCATCATCAGTTCATCATCAGATATCAGAGAGTGGTTCTCCTCCAGCCATATCTGAACTTTCTTCATGGATCGATTCATTGCTGAGCAAGGCGGCAGCGCTGCCCCTTCTCTGTGAAAACAATATCGAGAGATAACATTAGGGGTTTTTAGAGAGAGTTTTTCAATTTTTCCACTTTTTTAGTAGCACTACATGTTCTATTGGATTTAATTATCTTGTTTAGTGTAATTTCATTAATTTGGTAATTAATTGCAATAAAAGTTATTATGTAGTTGAGAGGTTGTAATTATCAGTTCACAATAAATTTGATTACATAGTTATATGGTCAATTTTAAAAAATATATTTTTAGATTTGATTAGTATGTTATTGTCATTAGTGTACCATATGATATTAGTATGTCATTTAACATACAACATGGTACTATATTTAGCACCAAAATTTTGTGTTTGACGATGTATTTTCAACTATTCTTTTTATAAACTTTTAATTGGAAAAAACAAATTTAACTATTTCTTGAAAATGATCACTTAATTATTTAAAGTAACAATTTTTCCTTTAAAGAGAAGTGAATATAAGTTTGAATTTTAATTGCTTACTAAATATATAGATAAGTATTTCAAAAGTTGATATAAATTTGTTGGTCCAAATGATTATGGTAAATAAGAGGAGAAAGTGAATTGGGATTTCTAATTTTTAATTTCTAATAAATTAGGATATATAACAAATGATATATTTAGATCATTAATAGATAATTAATGCTATTATTATAAATGAGATCTATCAGTCAAATAAAAACTTCAAATGCAATGAAAATTAGAAGAATTATAAAAAGATAGTGTAAACATGATTTTTATAGAGGTTCAACCACCCACATGCACTTAAGTCCTCTCCAAGCCATCGTTTGAGTATTTTAGTAAACTCCAACAATCTTTTTATAGATGCTTGTATATATATAGTGTCTTATAACTTTTGTAAGAGGTCCATCCTCTTCCACAACAGTTTTTTTCTTTTTTACAAGATCCTTTCACTCTTTCATGAGATTTCTCACACTCTTTGGTAAAAGCTTCACACTTTTCACAAATGGCTTCTATTACATTATAAGAGCTTTTCTCTCATTAAGAGTTCCCTCTTCACAAAGCAAAGTTCTCCTTTAAGAATTCACTAATCCTTTTTTAAGACATCAAAGAAAATGGATGAAGAGGTCTAGAAGACATTTCTCTTTTATAGTAGATAAAAAATATTAGTACAAACATTTTTTCTCTTGAAATGTCGTTCAACTTGTTAAATTGTAAGTTATTAGTCCTTGAAGATTAGATAAATAAGATGAAAAGTTAGGAAGATCAAAAACTAGGATTGAAGAGTTAAATGTGAAAGCCTATCGCTCAAGATTTAATTTTTCTCTCAATATTGTAATAAAATATCTTAGGTTACTAGCATTTATATGCAACTAAAAATAACTATTACACATATTAAAAAAAATTGTTGTGCATTTTCAAAATTTTCAAAAATTTGTTTTTTAAAACTATCACACTTGTAAATGTTTCGACATCTTTGTCACATCTATAGTCATATTTATTTTTCAATACTTTAATCTAAACATTATGTGTGATGAAGAGATCATCGCACCACATCTTTCATCTGATAAGTAAAAGGCAATTTGTGTGATGAAAAGATCATCATATTACATTCTTTACTTCCAAAACTAACTTTATCTTTCAAAATATTTTATTTAAAAACTTCATTCAAGGTTATTTTTACATAAAAGCACATTTTCGAAAAATTAATTTAAAATCATAGAAAGTATTTTTAAAATTTTATTTTTTAAGCCTTAATTTTTTACTAAACTTTACTACTTTAAACGATATCTTTAATGTTCTATTAATCTTCTTAGTTCATTATTTCCTCTTCAAATAGATCTTAAAGATTTTTTTTGTTCTTGGCTTATCTTTCAAGGACATTCTAAATCAAATTATAACACCTTAAATTTGAGATGTAACCATTTAATTTTGAGCTAACAAAAACACTTTTGTTTCGTTTAAATTCGTGAATTTATACTCACTCATCTCCCTTTGTTTTTTATTCTATCACGAAATGAGTAAATAAAAATTAATTTATCACCAAATTACAAAGAAAAAATTAAAAGATTAATTTTTGACCTTTTTGAAAATAAATTTAGAAGCTTGGGCATAACTGTAATATAAGGGGGACCTATTTGAAAAGAAATAAAAAAAAGGGTCAAATTACAAAAACAAAAGGGCAATGTGGACTCCCAGTCAGCATCGCAACGAATCGCCACACGCTGCATGGTGACCGCGTCAACATGGGCTCTATGTGGGAAGCCCACGCTGGCAATCTGGGTGTCAGGACGACTGGACGGCTCAAGGCCACTCCCGCGTGCACGAACAACCCAAATCAACTTCCTAAATAGGCTCAATCAAATAGCCCATGTGCCTCCACGTTCCCCGTATTGAACGACCCATATGAATTCCCTAAGAAAGCGCGATCAGACGACCTCCACATCTCCCCAGTTGAACGACCCATATCGGTTGAAGAGAGGTATTTAAACCTTTTTTCAGTCAACTCCTAAACCCTAGCTGACATCTTGACCGGAGAAGACGAAGAAGGGCGGTAGGAGGACAAGCTCAACCGTCAGAGGGACGACCACGCCACCATGCCGAAGACCCAAAATGTGCCGATAAGTAGAATTTTCTTCCCATTTTTCCTGTCTTTCCAAGCTATTTAAACCATTCTCGATGCAAAATAACCAAGAAAAACTGTAATCCGAGAGAGAGAGAGAGAGAGAGAGAGAGAGACAATGGAGTTTGGCTATGCCACCGCACCAGAGATCGAAAATCGCTTAGTAAGGCCAAAATTTTCCTCTTTTCTCCGTAAAACACCCTCTTTTCCACGATCTACACTAATTTCTGTCAAGAACCCACCAGAATTGGTTTCGCTGAGAGGGAGAAACGTCGAAGAAGGAGAACTAGGCGACAAAGTTCGGCAATGCCGCCGTGTCAGAACCCCAACTCGAACTTGATGATTTTTTTTTTGCCTTTTTTTTCACCATCCCTTATGTATTTTCTCATCATTTTGATATGTGCTTCAAAATGTTACTAGAAAACCCAATAAATTCAAGAGTTGGGAACTAATTGTGAACCCTAGTTGAAAAATGCGGTGTTCGGGACTTTGACCCAAGGTAAGGATCCCTCAACCTTTTTCTTCGTTACAGTTAAATCAAAGTTGATAAATAATAAATGGTGATTTTAATCTATTTTATGAATCATTGATAATTAAATATAGGCTGCCAATGGAGCTGGTTAAACGATTGTTTATATTTGTCACAAGTTTACTGTGTGCTATCTATTCATTATTTTTGTCATGATTCTTATCTTATAGTGTTTATTATTTTATTTTTATTTTATTCTTGTTTTTTTTTTTTTTTGCTAATTTACTTGCTCCGTAGTCGCGTATTTTCTTTTTGTTGGCCTATGCTATTTTCACCCTTATTTCGTCATGTCTATCTAAAACTCATGCATCAGTTATGCACATTAAAACATTATATTTATTTCATTTTGTTTTCATTCCGGGTTGTTTATTTATTATGTTCTACTTATTTATCATATCCTGCCTTGCTAATTTTGCCCTGGCCTATTTATTTCATTTTGTTGTTTATGCTATTGCATATAAAAGATTTTATCATACCATGACATTTGACTTCGTTTTTAATTTCGTTTTCTTTATTTCCGTAACGAGTTTTGAAACATGAACTTTATATTCTAGTATTAATTAACGTACGAGTCTTACGTGGGTTAAATAAAATGGAAAATATGCATGCATAAATCGATAAAAATGGCCTACTGGTATCATGAAAGAAAGTGTACGGACTTGGTGCATAGGGTGAGCCTACCGTGGACATATCCTCAACCGTACAGTGCTAGGAAGTCCCATACTAGATGGGGTTGGGAGTAATTAATTTCACTCATACCGGACGGGGTATTGAGATAATTTTTAAATTGTTCCGCTCATTATCGGACGGGGTATAGAGATGACTGATGAAATAAAAGAAATGTTTGAATTTCACTTGTAGTGAGGATCCTTATGGGCCCCCAGCGATGCCGATAGGAAAAATGGAATGGTATAACAAGAATGGATATCGTACGTAACTTAACTTCGGATGAATGGTTAAGAACCCAATATTATATGTCATATAATGTATACTTATTGTTCCTAAATTGTCATATTGACTTCATTTTGGTGTGAATGGTTAAAGGACTACTACCTAATGAAGGAAATAATAATGTTTTCAGTAAAACAAATAAGGGGTGCATTAGCATTCGAATTTCATTTAAATTATGCTCCATCGGTCATTTTATGTTTTCTGCAACTCTTTGATTTTTTGTGTCAGTGGTAAGGTATTGATATTCTTACTAAGGTAGTGTAGCTCACCTCCTTCTTATTAACCATTTTAGATCAAGACGACCAAGACCCAGACCCAGAACAATAACAGATTAGCTAAGGAATCATCTCTTTTGCTCCACCCATCTCAAATTGAGGTTATTGAGTATTTTTTAGTATTATTCTCATTTTAGTTTTGAACATTCCTTTACCCCTTATTTGGGCATTTTAAGCAAATATACAAGGAATGTAATCTTTGACCCTTTAGTATTCTTGCTAAATGAAAATTATTTATATTATTATTACCAGGCTAAACACTTAAAATCCCTAATAGAGGTTTGGGCCTTTACACTTGGTATGAAAGCTGTGTTCCTCGGAACCCTTCCTTTCACATAGGGTTGGAATAAATTTAACATAATTCGAATATCAAACTATTGTCGTGTAATGTAGGTTAGGAAACATGAGGAGAGGAAGACCCCTACTAAACAGAGCAGCCTGGGACGGATCACTATAGGAGGATGTTGATCGACTCTTCAAAATACTTGAAAGACTGATTTCTGCCCAATAGGTTAGGGATGAGAGAAGGGAGTTGTATGATCCCCCTCTACCTCTACCACAGTACGAGTCATCTCCATATAGAGAAGATCTAGTACCCCCACAGTATAATCTCGTTCCTCCACCCTACCATCTGGCACCTCCGCAGTATAATCCAATACCTCCATCGTACGATCCGGTGCCAACACAGGGCCACCCAGTTCCTCCCCAGCATAATCTAATTCCCCTCCAACAGGACCCAGCTCTATATACAATGAATCTGGGCGACATCGAGAGGTACAAGAGATCTAACCCATCTACTTTTGCAAAGACATCCACTTTTGAGAAAATTGAGTACTAGTTGGTAGAGATAGAGAAGATCTTTGTGACACTTAAGCTGATTCTCGAACATAAGGTTTTCCTTTACCATGTATATGCTAGTAGGTGAGGCAGGACGTTGGTGGCAACTCAAGTAAGTGACTCTACCAACTCGGGTCACTTGGGAACAGTTTTTGGCAGCCTTTAATGCTAAGTACCTTCCGAAATATCTCTAACATCTGAAAAAAAATAGAGTTTGCACAACAGGTTCAAGAAGATTTGTTAGTATCAGAGTACGCTCAAAAATTGCTGAAGTTAGGTTGATACTCCCCTGAAAGTATGATAGATGAAGGTAGAAAAGCAAAGAGGTTTGAATGGGGTCTTCGCCCTAGGATCAGTCAATAGTTGTATGTATTTGATCTTGGCACATATTTAGCAGTCTTAGCCAAGACACAGTTGATCAAAAGGAACATCCGTATTTTTTTCTCAGCAATGGGCAATTCTAGGTGCCTAATTTCGCATCATCAACCAACACTCACTGCACTAAAACAGCAAAACAAGAGGGCAAGACCCGCACCTTAGGCTCCTCCCCAAGCCCTGATAGCAGGACATGATAAAATTTACCAGCACTGTGGTAAGGATCATGGTGACTGACCCTGTTATTATCTCAACAACACATGTCACATATATAGGAATGTCCAACACTATGCGAGAGAGTGCCCGAGGAATCAGAATCAGGCTAAGCTTGTGGTTCAAGACAAAGTCTATATGCTCACCTAACAGGATGCTGAAGCCAACCCATATCTGATTCAGGGTATGCATACCATCTACAAACATCTTGCACATGTTTTAATTAACACTGGTGTTTCGCATTCTTTTGTTTTATGTGCTTTTACTCAATATTTAGATGTACTACCTGAACGTCTTGATTCTGTATTGTTGGTGTCTATAACTGGGAACGAAACATTACTGGAAAATGTTATATACAAATCTTGTATCATAGAAATAACAAATAGAGAACTCAACGTAAACCTAATAACACTATATACGAGGGATTTTGATGAAATTATAGTAATGAACTGGTTAGTGGCGTATCATGCTACTATTAATTGTTATCACAAGAGACTTGTGTTCAACATCCCTAACAAAAAATCTTTTACTAATGAATAAAATCTCAAATATTATTAGCACATGGTGGTAATTTATTGAATTTAATCGTATGGTATTAACTTAATTATTCACTTTTTCATGATAGGCAAACTCAAGGAAGAGAATTGCATCCAAGATATCCTTGTCGACCAAAACTTCTCTAATGTATTCCCTGATGAACTGTCAAGGCTGCCAGTAGATCGAAAAGTAGAATTTGCCATTGATCTTCAACCTAGTACCCCATACATCTTGGTTATCCCATACAAAATGAGTCCTATTGAGATGGAAGAACTGAGAAAATACTTCAAAGAGCTACAGGACAATGGTTTCATCTAACACAGTATATCTCCTTAGGGTACCAATGTTACGTTCGCAAGGAAGAGTGATAGGACCTTGAGGTTGTGCATAAATTACAGGGACTTGAACAAAGTCACAGTTAAGATAAGTACCCCTCTCCATGATTGATGAACTTTTTGATTAGTTACAAGGAGTCCAGATCTTTTCTAATATTGACTTGCATTTCGGATACTATTGGTGAAATCAAACAAAAGACATCCCTAAGACGGCTTAAAAACTCGGTATGGACATTATGAGTTTCTAGTTATGTCGTTCAAATTGACTAACGCATCCGCAATCTTCATGGATTTGATGAACAAGATCTTTAGACCATTCTTGGATCGGTTTGTCATAGTTTTTATTGATGATATCTTTGTTTACTCTAAGAATAGGGAAGAACACGTCTAACATCTAACCCAAGTCTTATAGATTCTCAGGGAAAAGAAACTATACGCAAAGTTGAGTAAATATGAATCTTAGTTGGAGCAAACTTCTTTCCTGGGGCACGTAATATCAAAAGAATGAGTATTAGTAAAAGTCAACAAGATTGAGGTAGTGACAGGCTGGAAACAACTAACTACGGTCAAGAAAGTTAGGAATTTTTTAGGTATGACAGGTTATTACCGTAGATTTGTGGAATAATTCTCAAGCATAGCAGCCCCCCTGACGCGATTCACCAAGAAAAATGTCAAGTATGAGTGGAATGAGAAATGTGAAAGAAACTTTACATAACTCAAAAGGCGATTGACTACTGCACCAATGTTGACTCTACCAAATGGAACAAGTGGATATACAGTATACAGTGACACATCCTACTAAGGCTTGGGTTGTGTTTTGATGCAGCATGGAAAGGTCGTAACTTATGGGTCCAGACAATTGAAAAATTATGAAAAGAATTACCCCATCACGATTTGGAGTTTACCACAATTATTTACGCCTTAAAAACCTGGTGTTATTACTTGTATGGAGAGATGTTTGACATCTATACAGACCATAAGAGCCTGAAGTACATATTCACACAGAAAGACCTCAATATGTGTCAGATGCGTTCGGATAGAACTTCTCAAAAATTATGATTGTAAGATCTTGTACCACCTAGACAAGAGCAACGTGGTGACCAATGCTCTCAGTAGGATGAGTGAAGGTATGTTAGCTCATATGATGATCTTCAAATGCAGAATGATGAAGGCCCAGGTTTATCTCTAGGTTTTGGACTAGTTTTTAACAAGCGATGGGGACCAAATTATCACTTAGTATGACATTCTACTCTCAAATTGATGGACAGTGAGAGAGGACTATTCAAACACTAAAGGACATACTCAGGGCTTGTACCTTAGATTTCGGAGGACATTGGGATGATCATTTACCCCCTGTTAGAGTTTGCCTACAATAACAATTACTAGAAAAGTATTGGTATAGCTCTACATGAAGCATTGTATGGTCGACCTTGTAGATCACCAATCTGTTGGGAAGAAATAGGTGACAAAAAATTGACTGACCCAGACTTTGTGGATGATACCACAGTGAAGATTGCCAAAGTTTAAAAAAAATATCTAAACAGCGCAGAGTAGACATAAGAGTTATGCATATACACGAATGAGAGATTTGGAATTCGAGTCTTCCTTAAGGTCACCACCTGAAGGGCATCATTATGTTTGGAAAAAGGGAGAAGCTGAGTCTTTGGTTCATCAGACCATTCAAAATTTAAGATAGGATTGAGATGTCTACCTACAGATTAACACTACCACCAGAATTATCTAGAATACATGATGTTTTTCATGTATCAATGTTGCACAAGTACAACCATGATCCTTCACATGTTTTGTCCTATAAATCGCTTCTACTCCGGAAGGATCTTTCTTGTGAAGAAGTACCCATCAGCATCGTTGACCGAAAAGAGAGAGTGTTCCACAACAAGAGGATCCCCTTCATCAAAGTTCTATGACAGAATCACTCAAAGGATGAAGCTATTTAGGAGATAGAGTTGGACTTTAGGGTTAGACATCCTCAACTGTTCAATGAATGATAACAATTTGAGGAACAAAATTTTCTTAAAAGGGAAGAGTTGTAACACCCCAAATTTGAGATGTAATCATTTAATTTTGATTTAACAAAAATACTTTTGTTTTGTTTAAATTCAAGAATTTCTACTCATTCATCTCCTTTTGTTTTCTATTCTATCGCCAAACGAGTAAATAAAATTTAATTTATCACCAAATTATAAAGAAATAATTAAAGGATTAATTTTGGACCTTTTTGAAAATAAATTCAGAAGCTTGGGTATAACTGTAATATAGGGGGGACCTATTTGAAAAGAAATTTAGAAAACATGGTTTAATTCATATAAAAAAAAAAATCAGGCCACGTGGATGCCTAGTCAGCAGCACAACGAATCGTCACACGTTGCGTGGTGGCCGCGTTAACACGGGCTCACACGGGAAGCCCACGTTGGTAATCCACGTGTTAGGCCGAGTGGACGATTTGGGGCCACTCCCGCAAGCACGAATGGTCCAGATTTACTTGCTAAAAAGGCTCGATCAGATGGCCCACGTGCCTCTACGTTCCCTAGATTAAATGACCCAGATGAATTCCCTAAACAAGCGCGATCAGACGGCCTGTGTGCCTCCATGTCTCCTGAGTTGAAAGGTCTAGATCGATCGAAGATAGGTATTTAAACCTCTCTTCAGTCGGCTCCCAAACTCTAGCCAACATCCTGATCGGAGAAGAAAAAAAAGGGTGGTCGGATGAGAAGCTAAGTCACTGGATAGATGACAGCACAACCGTGCTGGAGACCCAAAACACACTGGTGAGCATAATTTTTCTTCTCGTTCTTCTCGTTTTCTCGTCTAAGCTATTTAAACCATTCTTGATGCAGAATAACTAAGAAAAGCCGTAACTGAGAGAGAGAGACGATGGAGTTAGGTTGTGCCACCGCACCAGAGATCGAAAATCGCCTGGTAAGGCTAAAATTTCCCTCTTTTCTCTGTAAAACACCCTCATTTCCATGATCTACACTAATTTCTATTAGGAGCCCACCAGTATCAGTTTGGCCGAGAGGGAGAAACGCCGGAGAAGGAGAACCAGGCGACGAAGCTCGGCACTGCCGTCGTGCCGGAATCCCAACTCGACCCTTGTGAGTTTTTTTCTACCTTTTTTCACCATCCCTTATCTATTTTCATGTCATTTTAATATGTGTTTCAAAATTTTACCAGAAAACCCAAGAAATTCGAGTGTCGAAAACCGCTACAAACTGTAGTTGAAAAATGCGGTGTTCAGGACTTGGACCCAGGGTAAAGATACCTCAACCTTTTTCCTATTACAGTTAAATCAAAGTTGATAGATAATAAACAGCAATTTTAAGCTGTTATGTGAATCCTTGATAATTAAATACAAGTTGCTGATGGAGCTTGTTAAACGATTGTCTATATTTACCACTAGTTTACTGTGTGCTATCTATTCATTATTTTTGTTTCAATTCTTATCTTATGGTGTTTGTTATTTTATTTATATTTTATTTTTGTTTTTTTTTGCTAATTTACTTGCTCCGTAGTCGCCTATTTTCTTTCTGTTGACCTAACCTATTTTCACCCTTATCTCACTATGTCTATCTAAAACTCATGCATAAGTTATACATCTTGAATCGTTGTATTTGTTTCATTTTGTTTTCACTCTGAGTTGTTTATTTATTTCGCTCTGCTTAGTTATCGTATCATGCCTTGTTAATTTCACTTTGACATATTTATTTCATTTTATTGTTCATGCTATTGAATATAAAAGATTTTATCCTACCATGACGTTTTACTTTATTTCTAATTATGTTTTCTTTATTTTCGTAACGGGTTTTGAAACATGAACTTTATATTCTAGTATTAATTAAAGTACGGGTCTTACATGGGTTAAATACAATGGAAAATATGCATGCATAAATCGATAAAAAGGCATATTAAGTATCATAGGAGAGAGTGTACGGACTTGGTACATAAAGTAAACCCTACTGTGGACGTATCCTTAGTTGTATAAGGCTGAAAAGTCTCATACCAAATGAGGTTAGGAGTAATTAGTTTCACTCATACCAGACAGGGTATTGA
>NW_019014499.1:234453-246113 GCF_000150535.2 Carica papaya
CTGAATCTCCAAGCCTTAATAGTAGTCTGATTCTAGATTCTTATGCACTGTAAGCAATTTTTACTAGTTATTTTAGTTAGTGGTATTCACTAGAACTCAATGTTCTGTACTTCTAGTCTTACTTTAACTGACAATCAATGGACTGACTTAGAGGAATACATGGTAGTAGACTTATCAAACTTGGAGCTCTTCACCTCCGGGATGGCAGTGTTTAATCTAACATATCTTCTTAGTGTTGTTAATCTTTTGATTTGTTGACTTCTCTGATACATAATAGGAATCCGGATCTTCTCATAACTTTATTAATAAGATGTCCATTTATAGGTTTAGACAATAGTGTTTATGATTTCACCTTAAAAAGATGAGATTGAAAAATTATCTTAACTCTGTTTTAATGTGCTTCTTGAAGGTTATAGCTGCATAAAATCAAGAAGTAGAAAGCTTTTTTCTGTTGGCATGGGGCAAAATGTAATTTGAAACACCCATATCAATTAAGATAATTATTTAGGTTTCCTTGGTCACATTTTACTTATAACTTGTGAATTAGATTATTAGCAGTTATCTTTTGCATTTTGAGAGTGCTTGTTGAAATTTGATGGACAAAGCAAATGGATTGCTCTGGACTGGCATCTTCCTCCTTGTTCAGTTTGCGTTTGTTACTCCTTGGTCCTTTGCAAGGTTTTCTGTTGTGATGGTAGACACTACGTTTGATTTTATTTTAACAGTATTAACATTCTTTCAATTATTTGCTTTTCCATCTCTGTTTAGAAACATTTCTGGAGCTTTTGGAGCCGTACATTCTAAAGGACATGCTTGGATCTCTACCCCCTGAGGTATTACTTAATGTTCAATGTGTAGCCTTAGATTATGTGATGATTTTATATGTGGTGATTTTTCATCCTGCGGACCTCTTAGATTATGCAAGCACTGGTGGAGCATTATAGCAGCAAAGGATGGTTACAACGAGTTGAACAATGTGTCCTTCACATGGACATTTCTTCCTTGGATTTCAATCAGGTTATATCTTGTCTACAATTTAAGCTCCTTTATAATTTTTATTTAAAATGTATTTCAAAAAGATAATGTTTATTTAAATGCTTTACACCATGCTTTTAGATGAGCTTTTTTTTCAATCAAGATTTTACACCTTGCTTTTAGTTGAACTGATTTTATTTACTATAGTTCCATATACCTTTGAAAGTGATTGATATTTTTCTTTATATTATAGGTTGTCAGGTTATGCAGGGAGCATGGATTGTATGGTGCTTTAGTATATCTTTTCAATAAAGGGTTGGATGATTTCAGGGCACCTTTGGAAGAGCTATTGGTTGTGTTGCGAAATAGTCATGGAGAAAGTGCCGTAGCCCTTGGGTATGTTGCATCTAGATACGTGACTTCTGTTCTAATTAGTAGAACTTTTAGAACTAAAATTCTAAATAGTTTCAATTTTATGTGACTATTTGTTTTTGTTTTGGTTTTTTTTTTTTTGCTTTTTAACTATCAGTCTGTTCAGTTTGGTCAGAATGACAGTTCATACTTTTTGTATGGAACTTTCTGGCAGGGATGCTTGTGTCTGTTTTGGAGATTTACTAGGCAAAAGTACATTACATCATAAAACTCTGCTATGATGAATGTCAGAAATTAAGGCGCATGAACACATCCTTTTAGTTTTCATTTATTACATTTATATGTTTGTACTTGTAGTCATAAAAGAATACAAAATTTAGAACAAATAATGGTAGAATCATAATTATCTAAATCACAGAGAAATAGATGGAAACATGAGGAAGAAAATAGATAGAGAGAAGACGGGATAAAGTTAACGATTGTGGAGGGACAAAAGAAGGATATTTTGGCAGTTTTAAAGGACAAAGAGAGAAATCTTCTCAAACATGAAAAACAGAAAAAAAATAACAAAGAGAGAAAAATACTAGGTAGAAATATGAAAATACTTTCACTAGAAAATTATCGAACTTAACATAAGTTTTTGATTAGAAGCCTTTTATGTAGGTTCTAATCTTAAGTAAAAAGGAAAACAACTATCGAGAATGATGTCGTGTGTTTATTCTTAAATAATATGGCTTTATGTATACAAGTTCTTTAGAGAAAGAAAAGAAAGCGACAATTAATTACATAAGGTGCATTTTACCACAAAGTCCTTTAATTTAATTCACCTATATTAATTACATATAAAATACATCCTTTAATACTCCCCCTCTATTGCCCAGCTTGGCAATAATAGTTTGAAATGCTGGGTTATTCAGCTTTTGAGCCATACGTCTGCAAGTAGTGAGTTGGTAGACATGTAGGCTATAAATATCAGACTAATATCTAGCTTCCCTTTAATGAAATGTTTATTAACTTCAAAATATTTTGTCATGTCCTGTTGTATTGGATTGTGAGCAGTACTTATAGATGGCTTGTCACAGTAGAGACTCATGAGCCCATTCCATTTAATTCTTAGATCTTTTAGGATCATCTTCAACTATAGTAGTTTACATACTTCTGGTGTCATTGCTCAAAAGTTTGATTTCACACTCCATCTTGCGACTACATTGTGCTTATTAGTTCTCCATGTAACCAAATTATCCCAAAAAAATAAAATAATTTATAGTAGATCTTCTCCTATTATTGACCCTGCATGCGCCAAATATAAGTTTTGAGCAGTAACTTGTCATTTCTTTTGAACATGATACTTTTCTCGGGTGTTATCTTCAAGTAATGTAGTACTTTGTAGGTTGCCTGTAAGTATATATCTTTAGAGTGGTACGTGAATTGACTTATAACACTTACTGCATATGCTATGTTTGGTCTTTTGTGTGACAGGTATGTCAATCTTCCAACTAGTTTCTAATACATCTCCTTACATGCTTTTGTATCTTCTTTTGCTAGTCCTAATTTGTGGTTGTGATCAATAAGAGTACTAGCAGGTTTACATGCCAACTTACTTGTATTCTTCTTGCTATGAGATGAAGATTCTTGATTTTGAGTGAACAATTTCAATTATAAAGAAATATTTCAGCTACATCAAAGGGCAAAAAGAGAAGTGCTCTCTCTCTCTCTCTCTCTCTCTGTCTCTCTCTGTCTCATCCCCTCTTGACTGCAACAGATTCCCGTCTTCCTCTACTACATCTAATCCAAATCTCTACCACCTTGAACCCTAACTAGCGGGGAGGAGAGCTTCTCTCCCAGCCACTGACCCACCTCCGACCCACTTTGAAATCACAATAATTACCTCCAAAAAAGTTTTTCTGGTAGATAGAAAATCATTTCACATTACATATGGCGGAAAGAACCTTGAGGGTCTCCGCATCAGTGAACACGGCAGGGGCTTCAGTAGGTCCATAGCTCTAAACAAGCAAGAAGTTAAATGGCTAGTAGATGTGTTGAGTGATTTTTATTGGCTAAAAGGAGGAGCAACCTGGTGGAGAAATTTCAAGGGCTCCTCACACAGAATCTGGCTTGGCCTAAGCTGGAACTGGTATGGTCGTTTTTTGGTTATGACCGAGGAAAATGGTAAGTCGACCAAACAGTTGTTTATCCCGGAAGGCACAGAAGCTGGTGGATGGTGGTGCTTCATGAAGTCTGTCTTCAAAATGGCCGATGTCTCTTTGGCGAACCTAGTCGAAAACAAGGTGGCCATTATTCCTAACCCATCGTCTAACCCAGCTCCTGACAGAGTTCAAGTTTGCTCCTTGCTTCTGAAATACCCACACTGCAATCACGGGTTTAGGGTCTTGGCTGAAAGCAAAGGGAATAAATCTTTTGCTGAAGCTCTTAGCACGAACTTGGCTTCTACCAACCGGTCAAAGTCGGGTGCTGCTGACCCACCAAAAATTCGGGTAAAGAAGATAACTCCTGACCCGACTCCCGCTCGAAATAATTTTGAAATTCAAAAGCTGAAGTCTGGTGATGCCTCTAAAAAACCTGAGCCCAAATTTAAGCCCAAATATAGTTGGTTTGAAAAAGGAAAGTGGGTTAACCAGGCTAGTCCAAGTGGTGCAAGGAAAAAAATTTTAAGCCCAAAAAAAAGGAGCCCAAGGGTGTTATGGAAGTGGAGACCCAAAAGGATAAACCCGACCTGAGCGCCTGATCCAAATATAAAAATCTCCTCCCCCACATGGTGAGTCCTCTTAGGGCAATTTTCATTGTGCCCGTAGAGGCTGAATGCGCTTCGGGAGCAGACGAGACTTTAATTGAGCAGAAGAACAAAGATATGGCAGCGGGTTTTCTTCAACATGTTAGTTGAGATTTAACCCTAGGTAAGCGACTTGATCCTTGTCTAAACAACAAACTTTTACTGGGGTCTCAACAGTCAGGAACAAATTTGGCGTTACATCTGGCTGTGGTGCAAAACGATGAGTCGGAAGACCCACCAAAGGAAGCAGCAAGTGTCCTCACTGAAGTCCCACTTATACCAGAATGGTCTCCGATTATTGCAGAATCCTACTCTCATTGGGTTATGAAAAATATTCTGGGCATCAGCAAATCACTGGGTGTTACATTTGAGGGTTGTGAAGATCAATCTTTGTCAATTTTCTCCGAGCTTGATAACAGAATGAGTGGAAGGATTTCCAGCTCTGAGGGGAACACTTCAAAACTTAAAAAGCTAACAGGAGGGGCCAGAGAACTGAAAAGATTGCAATGCACAGTGAACTATGACAACAGAAGCAAAAAGAATAAGGGTGTTGGGGGAGTTTTTGAAAATTGTCAATGATAGGAAAAATTATTTCATGGAACGTCAGGGGAATTAATGATGCAGGGAAGAGGAAGATTCTCAGAGGTTGCCTTGGAAGATGGAATCCCATCATTGTCTATTTACAGGAAACTAAAATGGAGATTCTCAGTGATTTCACTGTCAAAAGCTTATGGAAGGCCGACGGGGTGGAATGGAAGTTCTTACCATCTAAGGGTTTTGCTGGGGGCATTCTCCTTATGTGGAAGAGGGATTGGGTGACTTGTATGGATGTTAAAATTGGTGAGATCACAATTTCTTGCCTTTTTTCTAACAATAACAACACCACTACGTGGTTTTTTTCTGGTGTATATTGCAGAGGCAATGATACGGAAAGAACATTGCTCTGGCAAGAATTGAACCAGTGTTTCAACTGCTGGGGTAGGAATGGAATCATTGGAGGGGATTTTAATACTGTTATCAGAAGATCTGAAAGATCCGGGACTCAGTTTAATGCAACACTGGCTAATGAGTTTCTTGTTAACATGGAAAATCTTGATCTAGGGGATCTTCCATTAAAAGGAAGTAATTGGACCTGGAGTGATCAAAGAGACCCACCTACTTTCTCCAGGATTGACAGATTTCTGGTATCTGCAGATTTGCTCCTTATCCTCCCAGGTTTTTAAATCAAATGATTCTACCTAGACCCACCTAAGACCATTTTCCAATTTGTCTGGTTACTGACGGCATTCACTGGGGTCCAATCCCTTTCAGGATCAATAACAAATGGATCCAAGATAGTAAATTCAAAGAGTTGATGAACAGAACAATGGAATTGTTATCCTGGCAGGGGGGCAACTAGCTTCATCCTGGCCAAGAAATTAAAGGCGCTCAAATCTACCATAAAGGAATGGGCCAAGGTTGCAGAAATTAACAAGGATAACAATACTATAACAATATTAAGGATTATCTGTATGAAATTGGAGAACTGGACAGAATCGAGGGACATGCCGGTTTGACGCTGGAAGAAAAAGATAAGAGAGATTTGCTCAAAATCAATTTGGCTAATTGTATGCATAGGGAAGCAGTATCTTGGAAGCAAAAATCAAGAGAAAAGTGGCTTAAAGAAGGTGACCGGAATACCAAATACTTACATTGTTTGGCCAACCATAGAAGAAGAATCAATTATGTTGAAGAAATTGAAGTTGATGGGATCTGTATTAAAGGCAATGATAATATGAGAGATTGTGCCACGTCTTACTTCAAAAGGCTGTATGTGGAAGAGATAGAATGCAAACCTAAATTAAATGGTCTGCGGTTTGCTCGCTTAGACACTTTGGACAAGCTGCAGTTGGAAGCTGAGTTTACAGAAGCTGAAATTCATAGCTGCCTCAAGGAATGTAATGGGGATAAAGTTCCCGGACTGGATGACTTCAATTTTAAATTTCTACAACTTTACTGGGAGGTTCTCAAAATTGATATTCTAGACTTTTTCAATGACTTTCACAAAAATGGCTCCATGGTTAGATCTTTGAACTCCACTTTCATTGTCATGATCCCCAAAAAAGCAGGAGCTAAAAACATCAAAGATTTTCACCCAATAAGCCTATTAGGATGTATTTACAAGCTTCTCTCAAAAGTCCTATCTAAGAGGTTATCAAATTTCCTTCATAAGATCATTAGTGCAAGTCAGTTGGCTTTTATATCCGGGAGACAAATTACTGATGCTATTCTAATTGCCAATGAGGTGGTGGATGATATTTTCAGAAATAATAAAGGGGGTCCTTTGCAAATTAGATATGGAAAAAAACCTTTGATCATATTTCCTGAAATTTTATTGATTATTTGCTGGACAGAATGGGTTTTGGTGAGAAATGACGTAGGTGGATTCACACTTGTATTTCCACGACTAGTTTCGCTGTTATGGTTAATGGTGGCCCTTCCAATTTCTTTCAAGCTTCAAGGGGTTTGAGACAAGGTGACCCACTCTCCCAATTATTATTCATAATTGTCATGGAAGGACTAAACAAACTCATAGAAAAAGCCAGAACTCTACAGCTATTAAGGGGTATCGAAGTGGGTAATTTCGGCCCAAAAATTGAAATCACACATCTCTTCTTTGCTGACGACACTCTTATGTTTTGTCAACCGGACATTAATTCCCTTCTCACTTTAAGGTGTATTCTTCTTTGTTTTCAAGCTGCCTCTGGACTCAAAATTAACTTGCATAAATCCGAACTTGTGGAGATTGGCAATGAAGGCAACGAACAGACTTTGGCTCAGGTCTTAAACTGCAAAACCGCCAATTTACCCATCAAATATTTAGGGATGCCTCTCGGTGCTTGCTACAAAGATTGAAGAAGTTGGGACCCAATTATTAAATCTGTTGAGAATAAACTTGCTAGGCGGAACTTTCTTTCAAAGGGAGGTAGACTAACACTCATTAAAAGCACTCTTTCGAATCTTCCGATTTATTTTCTCTCTGTTTTGTGCATTCCTAAAATTATTGCAAAAAATTGGAAACAATACAAAATCGCTTCCTTTGGGGTGATGAGATCAACAAAAGGAAAATTCGCCTTGTCAAATGGGAGGAGCTCAAAAAACCTATTGTTTCTGGAGGATTGGGTATCAAATCTGTCATCACATTTAATTAAACTTTACTTAGTAAATGGATTTGGAGATTGTGGAACGAAGAAAATAGTCTTTGGAGAGATCTGATCGTTCATAAATGGTATGGGAAAGACTTGCATAATTCCAACTTTCTGGATCACAGCATACATGGCTACAATCTATGGAAGAGTATCAGGTAGGTGGGGAATTCTGTATCTAATTTTTCCAGGTGGTCTATTGGTAATGGAATGAAGATCAGATTTTGGAAAGATGTTTGGATTGGACATGATTCATTGTAGAATACATTTCCCAGTCTTTATGCTATTTCCAGGGAAAAAAAGGCCCTCATTGCCCATATTCTAGGGACAGAATCTATTGGGGACTGGAACTTGGCCCTATACAGGAATCTTTAAGACTAAGAGATGGAAGAGTTCCTAAACCTGGTTCAGATTTGTCCACCACCGGATTGAACAACAACGAGGATAAATTAATTTGGAATCTGAACAAAAACGGAACTTTCTGGGTTAAATCTCTCTACTCCTAGTTGGCTGGGCATAATTGTCAAAAACTTCCAGCCAATATTGTTTGGAAATCTAAGGTCCCACCTAGAATTTCCTTCTTTACTTGGGAAGCTGCTAGAGAACGCATTTTAACTTTGGATAATCTTCAAATGAGAGGTATCATTATGGTCAATAGATGCTTTCTTTGTAAACTGATGTGGAAACACACCTGCTCCTTTGCTGCCCCTTCTCTCAATCTCTCTGGTAACTGGTTTTAAACATCATGAATTTATCTTGGGTTACTGCTGGTTTTGTTAAGGATGAACTTTTTGCCTGGGAAGGCCTGTGCAAGAGAAAAACTAATTATAAAATCATTCATTTGATTATCTTTTGGATTATTTGGAAAGAAAGGAACAACAGAGCTTTTGAGGGTAAAAAATCGGATTTTGTCACTATCAAGAATAAATGGTTGCACCTTTTTTGGTCTATTGTTCTTGGGCATAACCTTGATAATATTGTTGATTTTGCTTCTCTTGTAAATACTCTTACTGTTCTGTAAATTTTTTTTATATGGGTGGCATCCCCTTGGTGCCTATCTTTAATACATTTTCTCACTTTTATCAAAAAAAAAAAAAAAAAAATTCAGCTTTCCCAATTCCTTAATCTTAAATTCCTTGGTGAAGTATTTTTAGAGTATTAATTTTCCTTTTTTATAATCATCTATCACAGTAATATCATCTAAACATACTAAGAGAGCTATAACTTTCGTTAAATTTAGTGCTTGATAAATATGTTATGATCTCTCTGACTTTACTTGTATCCCAACCTTAACATTACCTTTGCAAATCTACTAAATCATGCTTTGGGTGATTGTTTGAGCCCATGAAGTACTTTTTTCAATTTGCACACCTTGTTTGTTCTTACTTTTTTGGTAAATATTAGTGGGATTTGCATATAAATTTCTTTTTAATCTCTGTGTAGGAAGATATTTTTTATCGAATTGTTGTAGTTGCCAGTTAAAATGGGTAGTTAGAATTAACAAGACTTGTATTGTATTCACCTTAGCAATTGGTGCAAACGTCTCTTGATAATCTATTTCATTAGTTTAGGTATAACCTTTGACAATTAACCTTGCTTTTTACTTCTCCATTATTCAATCAACCTTGTTTTTATAGTGAACGTCCACTTGCATCTCACAAGTATCTATCTTTTGAGCAAGTTTACCATCTCCCATGTTTGATTATTTTCCAATTCTTGTATTTCAACATTTATGACATATTTTCATTTTTTCATAGGATAATATTTCAAATAAAGTGTTAGGGATAAGATTGGTATTTAAACTCATGAAAAAATTCTTATGAAACTATGAACATTTATCAAATTATAAAAACTATGAGATTAAATAAAAAGGACCTTTAGTGCATTTCCTGGTTCTTTTATGTATTGCAATAGGCCCATGCAATGAGACTGTATAAGGTTTCAATACTTACCTTTGTTCTAGAACTTGTTTATGATGCTTGAACTTGCTTCAACTCAAGATCCAAATTCTTCCTCATTAAGTAAATATGAGTAAATCTCAACTTACCGAATAGCTTCTTCTCTACTTTTCTCTTCTTTTTTTTTTCGCTTTCTTTCTTTCTTTATTTTTTTTATTTAATTATATATATACATATATATATATATATGTAGAAATTTAAGAAAAAATATTTGTTTTATTTCTACTATATTTTTAGTATTACAAATGACTCATATATATAAGAATTTTTAAGTATAAAAAAGAAAATTTTCCTTATAATAGGAATTTTTAATAATTACAAGAAATTAATAGTAAAAGTTATATAGGAAAAATATTACAATTATTTAGACAATAAAATATTCGTGTCAACATTCTCCTTCAAGTTGGTGGAAAGATATCACACATATCCAACTTCCATATCAAGTTTTGAAGAGTTGTATTGCAACATTCTTTAGTGAAGATATTTGTCACTTGATTGCTAGAATATATATGGTATAAACATAAGGAGCTATCAACTACTATCTCTTTTATGAAATGACGGTTATCTTCAACGTGTTTCGTACGCGTATGTTCTGGATTTTGGACAATACTAATGGCTACTTTATTGTCACAAAATAACCATAAGCTTCATTCTTTAAATAGTTTTAATTCATTCATTAGTTTTTGCAATCATAATAATTCACATACCCCTTGAGTTATTGTTATATATTCTGCTTCAACATTAGTACGGACAACTACACTTTGTTTCTTTCTTTTCTATGTAATTAAGTTGCCACCAACGAGTGTGCAGTAACCAGTAGTTGACCTTCTATCATCTGGAGATTCAGCCCAATTAACATTTATAAATGCTTATAAATTAAGGTGACTATTTATGGAGAAAAGTAAACCTTTTTTTGGTGCAGATTTCATATATCGTAATATTCAAAAGACGGCATGTAAATGAGTCTCGCGAGAATCATGCATGTACTGACTCACCAGACTAACTGCATACGGTATATCTGGTCTGGTATGTGAGAGATAAATGAGTTTTCCAATCAATCTCTGATATCTTCCCATGTCAACTGATGTACCACTGTCAGCTTGTAGTTTGTGATTACTTTCAATAGGGGATTTTGCTGGCTTGCAATCCATCGTTCCAGTCTCTTCTAATAAGTTTAAGATATATTGTTTTTGAAAAATGAATATTCTTTTATTAGATCTGACAATCTCAATTCCCAATAAGTACTGTAATTTTTCTAAATCCTTAATTTCAAATTCTCGAGTAAGAAATCTTTTTAGTCGAGCCATCTCCTTTGTATAATCTCCAGTCATTACAATATCATGTACATAAACAATGAGAAAAGTGATACTACCCTCACAATGTTTGATGAACAGGGTCTGATCGACATTGCTTTGTTGATATCCGAAAGAAATCATAACTCTTATGAACCTTTTAAACCATCCTCTTGGAGACTGTTTTAATCCACACAAGATCTTCTTTAATTTGTAAACTTTCCTTTGTGTTCTTTCATCTTTAAATTCATGTGAAATTTTCATGTATACTTATTCCTCTAATTCCCCATGGAGAAAGATATTTTTTATATTAAATTGGTGTAAATTCTAATCAAAATTAGCAACACATAATAGTAATATTATGATTGTGTTCATTTTTGCGACAGGTGTAAAGATTTCTTGATAGTCAACTTCATAAGTCTGAGTATACTCTTTAGCCACTAGTTTAACTTTGTATCTTTCAATCGACTTATCTGTTTTGTGTTTTACAGTGAACACCTATTTACAACCATCTTCTTTTCTTGTGGGGTTGAAACAAGCTCTCATGTTTTATTTTTTACCAACGCATTCATTTCTTCAATCATCGCTTGCTTCTATCTGGGATCTTATAGAGTTTCTCTCTAATCCTTTGGAATAGATACAGAGGAAACAGATACGATAAAAGCTCTATAAGAGAGAGATAGAAAGTTATAGGAAACAAAGTTAGACATAGGATGTTTAGTAAAAGTTCTGGTTCCTTTTTTAAGAGCAATAGGTTTATCAGATAATTCATAAGGCAAAAATAACTCAACAGATATTTTCAGGAACTGAAGAAGATTCTTGACTTAGGATAGATTGCATGATGACTTTTTCTGTCTTATCTCTCATTAAATATCTCTTCAAGTCCGGTTTATCCAGTCGTATAGTATTTTCTTATTAAATAAGATCATCTGATATGGAATTCTCCCCCTAAGTATGACTGTCAAGAGTGACTCAAGTGGGCATCACCTCTTCCATTTCACTCTCCCCTTGAAGAGGTGTTGGGGTAATGTTGAAGTATGATTCAGATTCTCTAAAAATAACATTTATTGTTACAAAGTATTTTCGA
>NW_019014499.1:269243-285378 GCF_000150535.2 Carica papaya
CAGCGATATGGGAACTAAATATGAAGGGATCATCTCTCGTCTCCAAGATTTGGTATGTCATAATTACTCTATTATGATATTATTGAGATGCGTGATTATAACACGTGATCATATTGCGAATTGTGTTCTCTGTAGGGAAGGAGAAGACAAGAGCAAGGTAGAGGAATTTTCATGTGGAGATAACAATACTGGTAGTGAAACTCCAGCAAGGCCGTTGTGAATTATGCTGGAGAATGATGGATAGTTGAAGCTGAGTTTTTGACCGTTCCATTTCTCTTAACTTTGTTTCAGCTAGCCAACATATAGATTTGGCTCTACTCAAATTTTTTTATTCACGCCAGCATTACCCAATTGTCTGCTAGTTGCTGAGCAATTTTTGAATATCAAACAGACCTCTTCAGAAGATAATCTTAATGTGGCCTATTTTCGCTCTTTTGCAGTTAGTTTCGCCACGGCACCAGCTGCTCTAACTGCTTGTCCTTTCTTTCCTAATGTCATTTCTGTATATGTATTGCTACTTCGTAAAATATTTGTAGTTAAGCTTTTTATACAAATGAGCAGGATGCTTTTGTAAGGTAGTTGCAAGTTGAGCGTGAATAAGAAAATGCATTACTTAATATGTGTAATTTGGCCGACGGCCTGACCCCGTTGGTAATAATGTAGTCTCTGGACTTGATTAACTTATTCCATACAAATTGAGCAGGATGCTTTTGTAAGGTAGTTGCGAGTTGAGAGTGAATAAGAAAATGCATTACTTAATATGAGTAATTTGGCCGATGGACTGACCCCGTTGGTAATAATGTAGAGTCTCTGGACTTGATTAACTTATTCCATACTGTAAAGAGTTTCTTCATTGTTTTTGTTTTCTGTACTGTTTCTTCATTGTTGTTTGAGGAACTATGTTGGTGTATGATTTATTGGCCTGATCCTGACTGAGTATATAACAGGAAAATATAGGGAGGTCCAATTCCCAATAATGAAGAGAAATACAAGCTGAAATGAAGTACAGGAGACGAGAGAAAACGAAGTGAACTAAAAAAAATAAAGCTACAAGAAAAACCCCTCTGCGACTGGGCCTATCTGCGTCATCTCCCTCTCCACAATCTTACATCTCATCAAACTCCCCAAAGTGTTCAACACCATCTTCACATCCTCCCATCTATCCCCCCTAGCCAGCTTCTTGTATAGATAGCTATCAAATGTCATACGCTGCACGTACTCATTCCCACACACCTCCACCAACGCCTCCCTGGACGCGTTGCTCCCATAGAACACCCTCTGCAACAAATCTAGAAACCTGAACGTGTTCAAGTACATCTTATCCCACTCTTTCAAGTACTCCCTCTTCAGATCCTTCTCGCTTATTAGTCTTTCTCCTCCTTCCGATGCTTTCACAATCGCTTCTCCGCACACTCTCCCTGACTTCGCCGCGAAGTATATGCCTTCTCCCGAGCACTTTGTGACGTACCCCGCCGCATCCCCTACCAGCGCCACCCGTCCACACACCCGCACAGGCCGCGGGTGCTCCGGTATTGGGTGGGCTTCCACTTTTATCACCCTTCCACCTTTTAGCTTCTCTTTCACTCTCTCCTTGACCCCTCTCTGGTACAATTTTAAATCCCGCTTGGCACGAACCGTACCCGTTCCCACCGCCACATGGTCACATTTTGGAAATACCCACGCATAAAAGTCGGGCGACACGTCTTCCCCGACGTACATCTCGGCCAGGTCACAATAATACTCCATTTTATCATCCGGCAGCTTGATTCGCTCCTGAAAGGCCATTGCGCAGGTGTAGGTTCCGGCATTTATGGACTTGGCGACGCGGCTGTTTGCTCCGTCGGCACCGATCACCACATCGGCGGCGAGGGTTCTTCGGGAATTGTTGACCGTGTAGTGGACGATGTAGGGAGAAGATGAGGCGGAGAGGGAGGTGGGAACCTCGAGATGCGTGACGAGTGAATCGATCAAGTGGGCGCCACTGGATTGGGCACGGGAGCGAAGGAAGGAGTCGAGGACTTCCCGACGGAGCATGGGGATAGACTCATGAGGGCGGAGAGACTTGGATCCAAAGTCGACGGAGAGATTTGATGGGGAGATGATCTTCATCTTAGTGACATGGCGATCGATGAGGTGGACGGGGATGGAGAACTCATCCATCATGCAGAGAGGGATGGCCCCTCCACAGGGTTTGGCAGTGGAAGGGCTCCGTTCGAAAAGATACGTCTCGATCCCGCCGGAGGCGAGAGCTTCGGCCGCGGAGGAACCAGCGGGGCCCCCGCCAATCACGGCGACGCGTAGCTTGCCACCCTTGATTGGCGCATTGTTAGTGGAGGCAGTGATAGAGAGCGAATGAAGTTTAAAGGAAGAAGGATAAGTGGTCGTGTTTAGTTTGAATGGTTGGTTTGGGAAAAAGGAGGAATAGTAAGCTGCTGCGGCGGCCATAGTTGTTGGAAGTGAAGAAATGACAGAGAGGGTTGGCTCATGGTTTTGTAGACTTTAAAATAATATTTAAATTTTTTTTTGTTTATTTGATTATTAGTGTTTGGAATCATTTAATAATACTTTTGTTTTTCACTTTAAAAATTATTATTAATGTTCTACATTTTAGCTTCCTGGAAAAGACGAGTAAGAAGTGGTGTTAGGGTTCTTCAGGTTGTATTATAGCGCGGGAAACTGATGTCCTGGCGAAAACTGACGATGCTACTCTTGTTTCAGTGTCTGGCTTGGAGTCGAACGCGGAAGAAAAATAATGTAAATAAATTTGCGTTAGGTGTCTTTTGATGAATTGGAAAAAAGAGAGTTGGGAATATATAGTGAAAATTTAATTTTTATTATTATTATTGTATTTATATATAAATTAAATATACGTATTTAATTGGGCTATTTTATGCTAAGCTTTTTCTTATCTTTTTTGTGTACTAAATTAAAGTAATTTTTGTCCGCTGTCTCAGTTAAAGAATTTAAATCATATTATTTAGGTCTTTCGAATTTTGTTGAATCTAAGCATAATTTTTAAAGAGTTCATTGATATCATATTTTAATAAATTTTGTAATGAATTACTATTTATAAGAAATAACTCAAGTATTCTTTTAAAAGATAGTCTTATCCATTTTTCTCTCTCTCCATGATGTTACGAGAATTTAAACAGAGTTTGAGAATTTTTTTTATACAAGTTTTTGCTATAGATTTTTAAGAGGGAATAACAATTTATGTATATTCGAATACCATACATTATCAAGATCTTGGGCAAGTATGCCCAACAAAAAAAAATAGTTGTGTCAAAATAGATTATCTAAACATGCAATTGAGACTAATAACCTATAGGCAAGAGGAATAATTAATATTTAATTTGTTTTCCATTGATTACTATCATGTCATTATTATTAATAGAGAGTATTATTGATTTGTTTTTTATAATAATAATATTTTATTTTTAAAAAAATTAAATAAAATAAATATTATGATAATCATTTATTTCTTTATTTATTATTATCCAAATAAAGAAAACATGTACGATTGTTTTCTTTCAAAACCATTCTTTTACTTTCAATTTTTTTTTCTTCTCTGTTATTTTATTAATAATTACCTATGTAGTGTAAAAAAAATAAAAAAAAAAGAAAACAAAGTAGGATTACTTTTTTAAAGGAAAAAAGTATTTTTATAATTTAAATAGATAAAAAATAAATTAAAAGAAACATCCATGTTGAGCTTATAACAATAGGATTTTCTAAAAATATTCAATTACATTATCTACCTTGACCTTCACTAAACCTCAACTTTAAAAAGAAAAAAGAGTTTTCATTAACTCTTTGATCAATTTTTATTAAACTAATGTATGATTTTAACTCTTTAATGTTTTTAATTAAAATACATGATTTACTCAAGGGATTAAGAGTTTTCATTTCCTTCTCATCTTTACATTACAAGAAAAAAAGAGAATTTAGTTAAGAATGCATATCTTAGTATATAATTTCAAATGTTTTTTTTAATTAAAAAAAAAAAAAACAGATTTGTGAAAATATTTAATATATAAAAAGAATTAGAAACAAATGGTATATAAATTTTTTTTAATTCACTAGATATAGAATAAGTAATGTTCATATTAGTATGTTTCTAAATAGCCTACGCAACAGAATATCCATACAGTACTTGTAAGAGAAGTGTGTAATTCTCATCCACAAAAATTTTTCCACACCATTGAATAAAAAAAAAAAATTGAAATTGGATAAAAACAGTAATAAATTCTTATCTGATTGAAAAGGACAGGGGAAAATAATTAAATTTTTTATTTTGTAAGAAAAACAAAAAAGGAAAAAGAGAAAACGACATCGTTTAGGAATGAGAAAATAGTGCCAAATTTTGACACCCATTAAAGCAGGGAAGGGCAGAGCAGCCAACTGTCTAATGAAAGAGCGATTACAAATCGTAACTGACTTATCAAAGAGAAAGAGGCTTCGTCTTCGTCTCTCAGAGAGAGTTTTTAGTTGAGTTGGGTCGCCTCCCTTTCTTCGCTGGCGATTATTCCTACGCACACTTTCCTCGTTAACTCCGCCTTCTCTTCCCTTACTCTTTATACCTTTCCCTTTCCCTACCTTTCTCTTCCCCAAACTTCTCTCATTTTCATTTCCACACACCTCAAATGGCAACAGCTTTCTCTGCTGCCAACTTCACCTCCCATCTTTTCGACCTCAATGGATCTTCTGACAGGCGTCTCTTTGATCCTCTCAAACCTCCACCTACCACCTCTTTCTTCGGATCTACCCGCAAACTTCGATTCGATTCTCGTGCCGCATCGAATCGACTGGACGCCCGCCGTCGATCTGCTGTCGTTGCCGTTTCCGACGTCGTTAAGGAGAAGAAGCTCAAGCAGAGCTCGAATCTGGTACTTCCCTGATCTGTTCCGTGTGAAAATGCTTTCGAGATTTTGCTTCTGTTGATTTGTTTCCCTCTCTGCGTTTTCGTTCTCTTGTGAAACTCTCTCTGTCTGCGAAATCTTATTTATCTATTTTTAAAGCAGGAATGAGAAGTTTGAAGCTAACTGAAGTATAGCTCTGAATTAGAAAATTTATATTTTTTAAGTATGTTTTGCTGTCTATGGAGCATTGATGAAAAAAATTTTGTCCCAATTTTCATTTCAAGCTACGTGCTACAATTATGCTTTAAATGCGAATACTTTCTGTTTTCTTTGTGTTTAATATAGCGTCGATTACCAATTGTATATTCATTTTCTCAATGTTACGGGTCTTACCTGAATACAGAAGGATTTGCATTTTGTTGGTGAAAATTTTTGGTAATGCATCAGTCAGTTTCTTTGGGTACAAGGAAAATTGTTTCTTGGAACAAAATTATGATTGGAAAAGAAAAAAGAGCCTACAGTGATTTGTTGAAATATTTGGTTGTGAATTTAATTAATTTTCCTTTTTCGGCTAAAACAATTAAAGCCAAAATTGTTACTTTTCTTTTAACCTTGTATTTCACTTTAGTTGATCACCAAAGAGGAAGGCTTGGAGTTGTACGAAGATATGGTTCTGGGAAGAGCATTTGAGGACATGTGTGCCCAAATGTATTATAGAGGAAAGATGTTCGGATTTGTTCACCTGTATAACGGACAGGAGGCTGTGTCAACTGGATTTATCAAGCTCTTGAAGAAGGAGGATTACGTTGTGAGCACATACCGTGATCACGTGCATGCCCTGAGTAAAGGTGTCCCAGCACGTGCTGTGATGAGTGAGCTCTTTGGCAAGACCACTGGTTGCTGTCGAGGACAAGGTGGATCCATGCACATGTTCTCGAAAGAGCATAACGTGCTTGGTGGATTTGCATTTATTGGTGAAGGCATTCCTGTGGCAACTGGTGCAGCCTTTACTAGTAAGTATAGGAGGGAAGTATTGAACGAGGCAGATTGTGATCATGTAACTCTAGCATTTTTTGGAGATGGTACATGTAACAATGGCCAATTCTTTGAGTGTTTGAACATGGCACAGCTGTGGAAGTTGCCAATTGTGTTTGTTGTGGAGAATAATTTGTGGGCAATTGGGATGTCCCATTTGAGGGCAACTTCAGATCCTGAAATTTGGAAGAAAGGGCCTGCATTTGGGATGCCAGGAGTTCACGTTGATGGTATGGACGTTTTGAAGGTGAGGGAGGTTGCCAAGGAAGCAATTGAAAGGGCTAGGAGAGGAGAAGGTCCTACATTGGTGGAGTGTGAAACATACCGGTTCAGAGGACACTCTTTGGCTGATCCAGATGAGCTCCGTGATCCTGGTGAGCATTTGATTTTAGTTTTCTTTGTCTGTCTCTGCTTTTCTTGTTTGCTCTTTCACTCTTTTGTTGATATATTTCACTTGCTGCTATTTAATCAAAGCTCAGTCTTTGGGATAACTGGTACCAATTAGCAGTGAAAGGAACTTCTATCATTGTTTCCCAGATTTCAATAGATGCCACCTTGGTTTGATGCATAAGAATTTTCGGTTTACTTGGTATCTAACTAATTCTCAAGATCTGCGGGTAGATAGTTTTTCTCTCATATTTGGTTGTCATCCTTGAAGCTTCCGTGTATTCTCTTGCTCAATCCTGTGTTTTTTATCTGGCAGCTGAGAAGGCCCGGTATGCTGCCAGAGATCCCATCACAGCTTTGAAGAAATACATGACTGAGAACAAACTAGCCAGTGAAGCAGAGTTGAAGGCCATAGAAAAGAAAATTGACGAGGTTGTTGAAGATGCTGTTGAATTTGCCGATGAGAGCCCTCACCCAGCCCGCAGTCAGCTCCTTGAGAATGTGTTTGCAGATCCTAAAGGTTTTGGAATTGGACCTGATGGGCGGTACAGATGTGAGGATCCCAAATTTACTGAAGGCACTGCGCATGTGTAACCATGTCGGTGGGACTCCCAGCAGTATAACTCAAGGTGCTATTTTGGTTGATGGTTGCATGGTTTTATGTTTAGTTACTGCTAGCATTCACGTATCACTTGTTAGTTTAAGGTTAGTGTTTGTGTAAGCAGAATATGTTCTTTAATTTAAATTTTGAGTTTTTGTTCCCGTTAACTTTATATGGGTCTGTGGAGGAAGTGAATTAAATTCGATAAAATGAGCCTCATTCTCCAGTAAAACTGTAGCAGGGGCAAAAAGATAAGTGCCATAAATTAGCAACTATCCTTTTCTCTGTCAAAGCTGCTACCATGTTCCATAATATGTTAATAAACAACCATAGACTTTATGGCAGGTTTTGTGCTAAACATGTTAGGTTAAAATTATTTATTTTCTATTTTGTTTTACTTTTTAGTTGCCACCTGCAATGTAAACTCAGTGATTATCATGCGGAGTTGGATTACAAGCGTTCGCAATACAGTAAATAAAACCCAGTAAATATAGCCACCAAAGAGGATAAGGAACTCACATCAGCAGCGCTCCAAGAGCTGTGAAGATGAGAAACTTAAAAGTTAAATATGCTGCTATACATGCTTATGAGAAAATAAGAGGTCAGCCTTTATAAATTGCCACTTCAAAGTTCTCATTCATCTCTATTTTAAGAGATGGAAATTATAACCTGTAAAAATACCCATGGAAAAAGAAAGACTACAAAAAATATAATAAAATTACAAATTTTGATTAATGGAGAATAAAAAAGAACAGAAGAATATGAGCAAGGCAAGTTCTAATGGATGTAAATGAACACTACAATTTCAAAGCAGCAATGGCTTCAGGTTTAAAATCAACTCTTAGACCCAACACCCGCCTAACCTCAGCTGGAGTTAGTCTCCAGGTCATGGGTCCTGAGTTTTCACCCCAGAAATCCAGAATCTCGGAGACCTTTTCCAAGTTGAGAATTGTTGCCATTTGAGTAAGACGAGCAAACTTGTCCCTAACCGTCCTCTGTGTCATGCTAGATAAATGGCTTACCAGAGCTCTTGCATCTCTGTCAAGCTGAAGGCCTCCAAGCTGACTGAACCGTTTCTGCATCATAATCACTTCAAGCCTCTTCACGATGAAATCAATGATTAGATGCACAAATGAGTCATAGTTGTTAGCAGTCATGAGTGGTTGGAGCCATGCTGCATTTGTCTCAACAGCATGGAGAAGCCTCTGGACCCAAGGATCATTCACCTCATTATCAGCATATTCAGCCTCAGATAGCTCGTAGCTGATGGTTGCTACACTATCCAAGACAGGGCGGATTCGAGGTGTCAAAGTAGCCACAAGTTGCTCCATACCAGCATTCAAGGCTTGCTTAAAAATGTTGCTCAAGTCACCCAACTCAGACAAACAAGATTTCACCTTTTCCCTTTCAGCTGGTGCAGGAAACACCTGAAAATAAAATTTTAATGCTTTGTTATTGGAGCTACTTTCATAAAGCAAATGAAAAATGCAGGCTGAAGATTTACTGGTGCACATACACAAATAGGCATCCATAGATGTGCAGGGAGTATTTTCATCTATTTATTTTTTAAATTTGCTTCTGATTACCTAGAGTTTAGCTAAGATTAAAAGTCCGAACAGGATTAGGATGTAGAAAGTTTCAATACTACCATTACTTACGCAATATCCTAGTTTGGTTGTAACTAGTACCACAAGGGTAAGCTAGACTATGTGAAGATTATGTTTTTTCCAGAGCAAAAGAATATTAGAAGAGGAACAAAGAGGGAAAATAATCTAGAGATAAGAAATCTTCAAGAGATAGAAAAGTTAAAAAAAAAAAAAAAAGGACAGAAAACAGAAACAAGAAAACAAGCTTTTTAACTGATGTGAAAAACCTCATTCTGCTGTACTATATCAATTTGTTATTTGGACCTGTTGAAATAGGATATTTTATTATTATTTATTAAAATAAATATTTTACTATCATAAAAATTTTATGTAATAAAAATTTTATCAAAATAAATAACTTCTTTATTAATAGTTTAGGAGTTCTATAAATACAGTAATGTAATACTTTAATGTCATATTTATATTTAAATGATTGTGTATCAATATATGTTAATGAAAATGTTTTATTTGAATGATAAAATAGTGTGATTGTATTTTCAGTCAAATTACTAATTTACTCATACTTTATTATATATAGTAGTAAATGATATATAAAAAATATATAATAAAAAAATATAATTAAATTTATATTTAAATAAATAATTATTACATATAATCAAATTAAATTTTTATATTTGATAAAATAAATAATTATTATTTATAATATCACATTAATTTAATTTCAATAAAAAAAATTATTTATATATTAAAAATAAATAGTTGTAATTATATATTATTATATTAAATTTAAAATTATTTTAAAAAATAAAAAATTAAAATGTATTTGAAAAAATAATTTATTTAGGAGGGTATAACGGGAATTAAGCATATTTTATTAGAGTACAATGAAAAATATAATTATCTGCCCGTCACATACCACCAATTTGATGGTTTTTAAAATTCATCCAAAACGCACAAGTCGAATACCGTTTACTACTATCTCATCATGTTAAAAGTTGAAACAAACATAATTTTATCATGCCCGTAAATTACCATACATTAATTGATTACTATTTATCACTATCCAAACATAGGGTAAATGGTAAGAAATAAAATTATATTTTTTCTCTTAAAATTTACATGGTATCATAACATAATAATAGTATTTTGGGGTTTTACTTCTAGAGTTTCTTCTTTCAAACCCTAGAACAATAAAAATAAGTTGAGTAAAAAGAAAGTCATATCGGAAGGGAGAGAGCCTAATTTGGGAAGCCTTTGGTTACCGCGAGTCAAAGCCCCACGAATTGTAGGTCTGAGAGATTCTGTGAGTCAACAAAGGAGAAAGGCGAACCCAGTTACACACAAAGTCGTGCGATCTGGTTCCTTCTTCCTCCATGCACAGAGATGCGCGAAGAGCCCTCAGTTTCCTTCTTCAATCGCGCGTAGAGTCGCGCAACCTCCTCCAGTTCCTTCTTCCTTCGCGCACAGAAGCACACGAAGAGCCCTTGGTTTCCTTCTTCAGCCGTGCACAGAGCCGCACGACCTCCTCCGGTTCCTTCTTTCTACGCGTGCAGAGACATACGAAGATACGATCGACCCAGCTTCTTTTGTCGCGCGTAAATTTGCACAAAGAGCTGCAAGATCTAGTTTGACTTCCACCGCAGGCAAAGCTGCATGTGAAAGCTTTTTTGGCCGTAACCTACTTCATTTTTCTGGCAACCGTGTACTGAAGATCTATTTGAGTCGAGGCAATTTTAGCCCGAGCTGAGCTACTGCACTAAGCCGAGCCAATATTCAATCCAAGCTAAGCTGTTTTCGAGCCGAGTCGGACAGCTAGACAAATATGATTTCAGTATTTTTCTATTATTTTTGGCTATTTGGGTACAGATTAAGAGATTTGTTTCTATTATTGGGTATTTTCTTGCCCTCAGTACTCTAAAATGGCAAAAATAAAAAATGTGATAATTTCTTATTCGGATAACCCTTCATTACAAATCAGTCTTGTAAAACTTGATGGTACTAATTATCTGACTTGCTCAAGATCTTATTTATTGTGTATCAAATTTAGAGAATTGCAGAAGTACATTACAGGTGATACGAAGAAACTAGATGTAGGTGATTTGGAATATAATATATGAAATTCTAAAAACTCTTTGATAATGTCTTGGTTTATTAATTCCATGCAACCCCATATTGTATGAACATATTTATTATTTGATACTGCAGCAAAAATATGGAATGTAACATTTCTTATATATTCACAAGTAAGTAATAATACTCAAATTTATGAACTCTGCAATAAAATTCACGGCACAAAGTAAGGAAAGAGAACTGTTTCACAATATTTTTCTAAACTGAGTGGATTATGACTGGAATTATATTACTATTAAAACTTTCAGACAGATTATCCTGTAGATGCAGCTAAATTTCATAAATTGATAGAAAAACAGCGAATTTATGATTTTTTAACTGGTCTGAACACCGAATATGATCAAATATGGGTCCAGGTACTTGGTAAAGATTCTCTTCCTTCATTGGAACAAAATTATACTTATGTCCAATAAGAATGAAGTAGAAGAAATATCATGCTATATATAGCACCAGTTGAAAAAGCTGAATTGATTGTTCAATCTGACCAGTTCAAAGATCTACAGAAATATGATTATTGTGGTAAGCCAAAACACACTAAAGAAACTTATTAGAAGTTATATGGAAAAACAACTAGAGGTCATAAGAGAAGGAATGGTGGACCTACGAGAGCTCAAGAAAAATTGGTTGAGACAAGTGAAACACCTGACACATCAACAGTTAGAATCTTTTCAAATAAAGAGATTCGAACCCTGAAACATATTCTGTCTCAATTTAACTCTTCATCATCTATAGGTGCAACAAATTTAGTAAAATCAGAATATTCAAATAAGAAGTTGGCACTGTTAAACTGCAGGATGACACTTCAGAACTTAGTTTATAAGTTGGACATGTGTGATATCTCTGTACCAACTTGGAAAGGGGATGAATAAGATATTTTATTATTATTTACTAGAATAAACATTTTACTATAATAAGAATTTTATATAATAGAAATTCTATCAAAATAGGTAATTTTCTTATTAATAGTATAGAAATTCTATAAATACACTAAATATAATATCTTAAAGGATGAAAAATAAAATTATATTTTTTCTCCTTAAATCTATAGGACTAAAGTCCTGTAGATATCAAACTCACCAAAAAACTACAAATTCCCAAATAAAAAAAAAAACCGAATAGACAAATCACACAAAAATAGCAAGCACTAGTAGGGCCTTAGAGGAAACCAACTAAAACCTCTATCAAATCTCAGGTTATCTAATTATTGAAAACCACCCTACATTCCTCTTGAAGTTCCCACCTGCCTCCTCAAAACTCACCTTTCCCCGTCATGTCAATGATTAAAGATCCCCCCATCCAGAACCAGCATTCTGAGTGGAAGCAGAATATAGAAACTGGTTACCAAATAGTCACCAGAACTGAGTGCCTTATGTTCACGAGTTGGAAATTTGAGGGCCATTTGCGCTAGAGATTCATATATTTAACCAATTGAAACCACTTTGACTAGTCCAGTTCAGTCATCTCCAAGGTTCTCAAACATGCTATTCGTATTTTTGAGAGAGATTCTATTGGATGATTCTTATCCACAACTTTTAATGAGTTTGTTCAAGCTTTAATTGGTGATGAGGAGAGAATTGATTTCTAGACAGACCTTTGCCTTGAATGGGGAGCATTGAGCGACAGATTTCAACATATATTTGCTATTACACTATATAAGGATATTTTTGTTAAAGTGTCATATAGAGACAGTGAGGGAGGTAGGGATTGGCACGTGTAGATCTTGAGGAACCTCAATACAGGGAAATAAATGAATATGAATCACTCTTGAGTCACTGTCTTCTGAATCTTTGAACAAGAATTATGACTAACCGTTTTGGACCCTTAGTGTAATAAGAACTCTTACAGTCAGGTCTTTCTATAAATATTTGGCCAAGAAAGAGCTTATTGAGAACAATTGTTCACACAAATATGAAAGGTGAATGCACCTCCAAGGGTCACTTTCTTCACTTGGGAAGTAGGTCGTGTATGTATTTTGACCATTCATAAACTAATAAAAAGGGGGAAGATCATGATAAATTGGTGCTGCTTATGTTCGAAGGCGAAGGAGACTTGTGACAATATTTTACTTTGGTGCCTTATTGAGTACTTTCTATGGTCTATAGTATATGGGATTCTAGGGTTCAGTTGGGTAATGACTGGTGCTATAAAGGACGAGACTTGGCATGGAAGGGTGTTACTGGTCGAAAAAAATATTTGGGCCTCATTCCTCTTACAATTTTTTGGATAGTGTAGAAAGAAAGAAATAAGAGGATATTTGACGGGGTGAAAGAAGATATTGATAAGATTAAAGCGAGATGGTTTCAAACCCTAGGCTTTTTGGTTATGGATCGATCTTTATACTAGATGGAGGAGTTGGAAAAACTTATCAATATCCTGGTTGATATGTAAATAATTTTGTACATGAGTTTAACACCCCTTTGATACTTGTATTAAATGAAATTTTATATACTCTTCTATTTTTTTTTTAAAAAAAGAGCTTTAATGGTAAAATTAAGGATGGCCTTGAAAAATATTAGGTAGAATTTCTCATAAGGATTTTTGTTTTGAGCCACTAGGTTACACATTCCACGTACTTCCCTTGGGGACTATTTTGGTAACATGCATGTGGGTGGTCATACAAATCATCTTGGTAGAAATGAAACCATAAGCTTAATTGAGGACATGTTTTATAGGAAAACTATCAAAGAGATAATGATCTTTATACTCCCTACCTGATCCATATGAACCTTAGAAGGATTTGAGCATGGACTTTGTAGAAGGGTTACCTAGGTACCTAGAGGTCCCAATTATATTTTAGTAATTCTGGATGGGTTTTTAAAAATGGCTCATTTTTATCCTTGTAGTAAAATAGATGACACAACTCTTGTTAAGAAATTCTTTGTAGAGGTTGCTACATTGGTTATCTTTCACCATAGTGTCTGATACGGATGTTAAGTTTACAAGTTCTTTTTGGAAGACATTCTTGGGAAGTTGTTAGATCTCATTGACATTTGCTTCAGCTTTCCACAACAAACTAATGGACAAACTGAGGTAGCTAATCATGGTGGATGGTTGTTACTTACTGGAATGCAGCTGAGACTTCAGACTATGTTTTACTAAGATGCCCTTTCTTCTTATTGCATGTGGTCTGTGGTTTTGACTTTCTGAAAATGCAATAAATGATGGCTGGTTCTGTTGGTGAAGAGTTGAGGACTTGGCAAGGTATCTCGAGGGATAAAAGGAACAAGAAGCTTATTTCACTTATCACTTTGACTATTTTGTTGATTCTCTGGAAAAAAAGAAATATAAGAGCCGTCGAGGAGATATGCTACTGTTTTGACAAAGTTTGGTTCAAAATCTTCAGCTTTTATTCAATGGCCACTTGCTTAATTCAGGGGAAGATTCAGAGAGTTAATTGACATCTTGACAAATCTACATTCTGCATTTTTGTGCATATCTTCTTGTATTTTGGTGGGACGGCCTTTGTGCTCTCCAATTTCTGTTTTGAAGATTGGGTAGCTAAATGGAACACGGATGATTTTAAAGATGTACTATGAGAGAAAATAAAGTAGCTGAGATCTAATGTCACCTCTTGCCAAATTTGTTTAAAACAACTTTTTTAATCAATCTGAAAAGAATGGTTCTTTCACCATAGTTTATGGCTATTCAACATGTGCACCTAGTGATTTGCTAATTCTTCCTCATGGTGCTCGGCAAATGCACAATTTACATGTCAAGATTAGACGTCAGTTTGCAATGAGTATAAATATTATGAACTTGTTTCTTGCTGGGCGTTATAAAGTAAAAAGTTTAATGTTGGTAATTATACCATCGTTTACACTAAAGCAAAGCGATTCCTTCCCATAAGAAAACTTACATGGTCAAGCCATGGGCCCTTACCCCGTTCTTAGAAACTCAAACCTAATACTTATTTGCTTGATTTACCTAATCAATAAATATCGTTCGCGCTTTTAAGATTTGTTTTCACAACTGACCAACTTTGACCTTCATGCTTTGCCTAATATACTATATAGAGACCATATAAATACATGGTTGACTTAATATTACTTTTATGTTGCTTATGAATAAACCTTATTGATATTCTGTAATAGATTAAGTGCCTCCCCTATAACTATGGTTGTAATAATCAGTAATTGTGGTAGTTGACAATCTCCTGAGCATGAAAGTACAATGTAAACTTTAAAAATAAAAGCACAACAGAAGCTATTCATCCCTTCTACAACTTGTAACATAATTTACATAATGAGGTTACAAAATTTTGTAGAGTCCATAACTGAACTAAAACTCACCAGATGAAGACTAAAACATGAAACTCCTTATTTGGCTCTATAAACTATCTTCCTTGGTCTGATCAGAAAACGAATAAAATTTCAATTAAATGAGCGAGACAACGGGTTCAGTAAGTATGTCGAATAGACTACACCCTAGGCATGCGACATACCAACATATAATCAATTAGAAATGTAAAACTTTTCTTTCCCTTAATGTTTAAAAACCATGAAATGTAGAGATGTTCCATTTCCTATCTCATCTCTCATTGTTCCCCCAAACTTCCTTCTATCTAGTCTTTTCCCCACATTTTTCCCCTTTACTAGTTATCTCTCAAAATTCCTCTTTCTAATTATTTTCTCATTATCCTCTTAATTTCTTTCCTTTTTTAATTCCCTAATTGTAACTGCTCATGCCGCACACTATTATCACATCCCATCTGGTTCCAAAACCATAGTCATCCATCAGTTCCCTCTAATCCATATTTATCTCACAAATTCACATACCAAAAATTGGATAATTTTGCTGTTATTCTAAACTGTATTCCACTGTGCAGTATCAATTTTCTTTTCCAGAGAAAGAAATACTGACATTTGGAAGAACCAAGGGGATGCCACCCATGTAAAAAATTTCCTCCTCACTTAAGACATTGGTATACCATTTTGAATCCACAATTTATCCTTAATAAAGCTACTAGTAACCCAGCTGAGGTTCAAAAGATAGACGGCACAATCCCAGAGACTACTGATTTCAAGATACGAGAGAAGATGACTTGGGGATTCACTGGCATTTCAAAGTGTAAGGTGTTACCTTCCCTTGAAGTACTAGGGCTTCCCACTTGTGGCATAATTTGAATACACTATAGTATGGAAGATTATGGTGGCAAGATTCGAGGAATGGCTCACTGGCTGAAATCTGCGTTGATTGTCTGAAGGTAGATAGACTCACTCTTATCAAGAGCACCCTTTTCAATATGCCAATTTACTTTAATTCAAAAAAAATATATGCCAATTTACTATCTATCTATTCTCAATTTTGTCTAGTTTGGCAAAGAGGTTGGAGGCTTTTCAATGTCATTGTTTGAAGGGCAACTCAAAAGACATAGAGGAGATTCAATGAGGATTTTTTTTTGAGATACAGGAGATTCAATGAGGATATTCCACTTGGTAGCTTGAGAGGATCTCTAAATGTAAAAAATTACGCTAAGCTATTATAAGAGGAGCTTCTAGCATGACAATTTTCGATAA
>NW_019014499.1:322631-349216 GCF_000150535.2 Carica papaya
TTCGGCCAGTTGGCCAGTGGTTTGGCTCCGATTTGGCCACAGGCAGGTTTAGCATCGAAATTCGAGCCAAATGAAAGAATTTTACCTCGTTTGGCGGCCAGAAAGTGCTCCAGTGCGGCAGCGGGAGCCGGCAGTCGGTTGCTCCGGTGGCTAGGCTGTCTTCTCCGGCGAAGGCTCTGGCGACTAGGGTTTGGGGTTGGGTGTGGATGAGTTTATTTGTAACCTTCCCCCTTTAATCTGAGCCGTCCATCACGATTTAATCTGGGCCGTCCTATCGCGATTAAATTGAAAATAAATCTGGACCGTCCATCGCGATGTGATCTGGGCCATCCGTGCGTGATTCAATCTGGACCATCCGCACACGTACAATTTGGGTTGTCTGCACGCGCGTTTGATCTGGGTCGTCCGTGCACACGAGAACGTATCTCAGCCATCTGATCGTGCACACGCGGGTTGCCCTCGTGGCTCTGTTCTGCATGGCCTCCCGCATCAGTGTCTCTGCCATGCGGCGTGTCCTGGTTCGTCGGGGCTGCTGACTGGGCTTCTGACGTGGCTGCGGACATGGTGTAATTTTTTCTAAATTACGTTTTGACCCCCGATTTTCGATTTTCTTTTCAAAAACACTCCCATAATCTGAATTTTCACCCTTTTTTCCCAAAATTATTTTCAATGAAACCCCAAAAATAATTTTACCCATTTTTATCATTATTATTATTTTTATTTCCATTTAATTAAATTAAGCTAAATTAAAACCATATATTATTACTTAAATAATCATTTATTTCATTTAAAATTTACAACAATTTAAAATAAAACAAAAAATAATATTCATAAAAATAATAATAAAATTTTGGTGTTACACAGGATATCTAGTAAGGCTACCGTTTCATTTATTCATTTCATTACACAATTTTTACCGTTTAACCATTTTTTTCTCGATTTAGCAATAAACAATAGAATAAACCATACATGCATTTAAAATCATAAAATCAATTAATAAGCTACTATCATGCATTTGAACTGTAAAACAATCAACAAAGTAATAATAGAGAATTTTCAGTTCTGCCTCCATTAGCAATCTGTAATTAATTATGCACATTTTCTAAATTCACACAAATATTGTATTATTATTTATTTAAACTTCAATTCTATGATAAGGAATAAAGTGAGGGATCATTACTCGATTTGATACTCGAAAAGATAAACTGTTCGACTGCGCTTATAGCGATTTCTTGATTTTCTGAATTTTTCTTCGGGAATTAAGACGCGCTAATAGTACCTATAAATGTCCCAAACAAACCCAAAATCAGTCCCAGGGCCCACTTGGCCAATTTTAAAATTCTGGCGCGGTGACTCTACCGTGCTTCAACGATGGTGCCGTCGCCCGTAGCGGCGGTCCGTCTCGGGTAAGCTGTTTTCGGTCAATTCTACATCAATCTCTACGAGGAAACACGTTAAAAGGTCTCAGTTGGCTGAAAAACCACAAAAAATTAAAACTCACCAGCGGCGGGGCTCTTCGATGCGGCGGCTTCTCCCGCTCACATTGCGGTTGCGTGTTTTGCTCTAGTCAACCTTTAGATAAGGACACGGTGATCACAACGGTAAAAAAATTACTCAGAACAGGAATCGAGAAGGGCCTCATCGAAGGCATTTTGTAAAATTCCCTGCGGCGGCGCCGCCGAGCTTCACCTGCATTTTTTGGCCAATTGGCTTATCCTTTTGATCCGATTTGGCCATGGTGTGTTTAGAATTGAATTCAGAGCAAAAAGGAAATTTTTTACCTTTTTTGGTGATCGAAAAAGGCTCTAGTGCGGCAGCGGGTGGCGGCAGTCTCCTTTCCGGTGGCCAGGTCTTCTTCTCCAACGAGGGGGCCTGGCGGCTAGGGTTAGAGTTTGGTGTTGATGGGGGTTATTTATACCCGTCCGCTTTTGATCTGGATCGTCCATCGCATTTAATTTGGACCATCCGATCGCGATTAAATAGGGAGTGAATCTGGACCGTTCAACGTGATCCAATCTGAATCGTCCATCGCGATCTAATCTGGACTGTTCGATCGCGTTCAAATCTGACCATCCGATCGCGTTTGGGAAGTGAATGCATCTGGGTTGTTCGTGCATGCGGGAACGGATCTAAGTCGTTTGATCGCGAGCATGTGGATCACCCGTGTGGCACCGCGTCAGCATCCGCTGCCATGCGGGACGTCTTGGTTTTTCGGAGCTGCTGACCCGGCGTCCTACGTGGCAGAACTTTCCTAAATTGTAATTTGACCTTCTGGATTCTGATTTTTCTTTCAAAAATACTCTCAGAATCCAAATTTTTACCAATTTTCTTCAAAATTGTTTTCAATTTCATCCTTCAATTTTTACTTCATTTTTACTCTAAATTAAATTAAAAAAATTAGAAAATTATATTTATTAATTTAAAATTACATTAAAATCCCATTTGGGGTGTTACATTTGAACTCTTCAAATATTTAAGATATAATATCAAAAATTAAAATTTAACAATATAATTTAAACATAAAAATTTTAAAATTTTAATACTACTGAAGAATTATAATATGTTCACAATACTTAATAGAAGATATAAAATAATTTAATATAATATATTTATACTTCAAAAATTATATTATATATTAAAATTTAAATTTAAAACATATTTGATAGTAAATTTTTAAATTAAAATTATTTGAAAACATAAATATTCTATGTATATTTATACTGAAACTGAAATTTGTTAATTAACTTTTTGATTAATGAAATATACTAAAAAAATTGAATAATTTTAATAAAAAAAAATTTCCTCAATTTTTTTTTTTCTCTTTTGGTGTGCGTGCGGCTAGGTGTTTTCTTCTCTAATTTTTGCAATTCCCACACACATATATATATATATATATATATACTTACAAATATAACATATATATGTAGGTAGTATGGGTAGTTATTAATTCGTATTTGAATTTTTTTCTGTACATGTAACACCCAACATTTATTTTTTTAAATTTTTTTATTTTATTTTTTTATAAATATAATTATTTTTTAATTAAATTTATTTTATTTTATTTTATTTTAATTCAATTTAATAATAATAATAATAATAATAATAATAAAAAGGGTGAAAAATTAGTTAAGGATTTAATTGAAAATAATTTTGAAAAAAAAAGTAAAAACTTGGGTTTGGGGATATTTTTGAAAGAAAAAGCGAAAATTGGGGATCAAAACGCAATTAAAAAAATTACAGCACGTCAGATGTCTGGTCAGCAGCCCCGACCAACCAGGACGCGTCAGGTGACAAAGGCGCTGACGTGGGAGGCCACACGGGGTGAATCATGTGGGCGATCTGCGTGTGCGCAATCGAACGGCTAAGATCCGTTCCCGCGCGCATGGATGGCCCAGATTAGATTACGCACGGACGGCCCAGATTGAATTGCGATGAACAGCTCAGATAAAAAACAGATGGGTATAAGTAACCCCATCCGCACCCAAACCCTAACCCTAGCCGCCAAAGCCCCTTGTCGGAGAAGACAACCCAGTCGCCGCCACCCGCCACCGTACTGGAGCAATTTCCGGCCGCCAAACGAGGTAAAAATTTCTCCTCTTACACGAAATTCAATTTTAAACCCACCCATAGCCAAATCGGAGTGAAAGAACTGATTAATTGGCCGAAAAATGCTGCTGCAGGGTGTTTTAAAAAACGCCTCCGATGAGGCCCTTCCCGATTCCCGTTCGATGTAATTTTTCTACTGTTGTGATCACCGTTTTCTTTCTCTACAGGTTGACATCTGCCTCGACATTCTCAATTAAGAAAGAATCTACTTCCGACTCCTCGGGACTGACTTTCTTTCCCTTCTTCCTTAGCTGGCGCAACAGAAATAGTAGCTTACTGATATTGGCATAGCAAATGCTATCCTTTGCTTTCCTCTTAGCCGTTGATTCCAAACTCTCCTTCCCTTTCATTCATTTCCTCCTTAAAGCTTCATCTCTCTCTTTCATCAGCGAACAATAAAGCACAGTGGGATTCATTGACATGACTCCATCTATTGAATAGAGAGAATTTTTATTTAATATTTTTGAATTTATAATACTCTAATACATATTATAATTAAATGACTAATACATATTATAATTAAATGAGAATTCTATTTAGTTTATGTAACACCCACTAATTTTATAATTTTTATTATTATTATTATTAATTTTTTTATTTATTTTATTTAGTTTATTTTATAATTTTTGAATTTTAATTGATTTATTTAATTTAATTTAATTTAATAAAAATAAAAATAATAATAATGATAAAATTGGGTAAAAATATTATTTGGATTTAATTGAAATTGATTTTGGAAAAAAGGGGTAAAAATTAGGATTCTGGGGGTATTTTTGAAAAGAAAATCGGAAACCGGGGGTCAAATGCAATTTAGAAAAGTTGTGCCCCGTCAGCGCCCCGTCAGCGCCACGTCAGCAGCCACGTCAGCGGCCCAGTCAGCAGCCCTGGCCAACCAGGACCCGCCACGTGGCAAGGCCACGCCGACCCGGGAACGGGCCACGTGGGCGCGATCAGACGGCCCAGATGCGTCCTCGCGCGCACGGACGGCCCAGATTTAATCGCGATGAACGGCCCAGATTTAATCCAAATTAAATCACGATCGAATGGTCCAGATTAAATCAAGATGGATGGCTGTGATTAAAAGGAAAAGGGTATAAATAAACCGCCCACACCTGACCACAAAAACCTTAGCCGCCAGCCCTCGTCGGAGAAGATGAACCAGATGCCGGAGGAGCCGGCCGCCGCCACCCGCCGCTGTACCGGGGAGATTTCCGACTGCCGATCGAGGTAAATTTTATACTCCCAGCTCGTTTTTCAATACTGAGTTCCCCTGTGGCCAAATTGGAGCCAAAATCCCGGCCAAACGGCCGGAAAACATGGCCGAAACCCAGAGGCGCCGCCGCGTCCCTCCTCAGTTTTTGCCTCCGATGAGGCCCTTCCCGGCCTCCGTTTGATACAATTTTTATATCACCGTGATCACCATTCTTTTCTCTACAGGTTGATCGGAGCCAAATCACCAAAACACGAACCTCGCTAGAGAGCCGCTGCACCCGAGAGCACCGCCGCCTGTAAGCTTCGGTTTTTCGTAATTTTTTGGCCCCCCGAGGGCCCTAAGATTGTTTTATTGCAGGGACCGATGCAAGTGTGGCTGAATTCGGCTGGAAACGGCCGAAAACGGCCAACCTGAGGTGAATCGCCGCCGCGTCGTCGGAGCACGGCGGAGCCGCCGTGCCGGAATTGCGATATTGGCCGAAAGGGGCCCTGGGTCTAATTTGGGATTTTTGGGACACGTGCAGGTACTAGTAGTGCGTTTCAGTTCCCTGGAAAAAATTCAGGAAAAATTAGGAATAGCCTGTAGGCACACTATAGAGCCGTATTCAGACCCCGAAACAAGTAAGGACCCCTCACCCTATTTCCTATCACGGTATTAAAGTTCAATAAATGATAAAACGGTATTTCATGAACCAATAGATGTGTGAAATTGTTTAAGGTCGCTAATGGAGCCCGAGTCTGGTGTGTTGTCGGTCAGCTGTTGTTTGGCCTATTTTACAGTTTTGAATGCAGTATAGGGTCTGATGTTTTTATTTCATAGTTTCGTGTGCATATATCACTGTTTTATTGATTATGGGTTGAATGACTGAGAACCCGATATTGTATGTTGTCTTGTTTGGCATAAATTACTGGTTTGCTTGTTTGTGTGTGAATTGATGATGCTGACTGAGGAAAAGGGGAATGAAAGGTTATGTAAATTGATAATTGTATAATGTGGTAAGCCTGACTAGATATCCTTGGAGATGGTGGACGGACCGGGTCCGTAGGGAACCCTACCGGGATTGTGGTCTCTCATACCGGACGGAGTATGGTGACCTTATGTGTTTTGGTGCCCATACCAGACGGGGTATGGGGACGGCCCTGGAATCTGATTACAAGTGTTAAGGGTTCACGGGTAGCGGGACCCCTATGGATCCCCATGGATACTAGTAGGCTGGTAAATGAGGAAAAATATATTGTGTAATGATTGAATTGCAAAAGGTGTGATAAGTATTATGTTATACAGTTCATATGATTTCATGATGATGATAATGTTATTCCTTTCGTATGTTGTTTTATGAATTTCACCGAGGTAAGTGGATAGTAAAGGATTTTATTATTGATAAAAGAATTTGTTGTAAATTATGCTCCATTGGTCTTTTTGTGTTTTCTACCCACTTTTACCTCCGTGACGGTGCGATAGTGTGATGTCTTTACTGGGCTGGTGTAGCTCATTCCTTATTTAATCATTTCAGATCAGGAAGACATTGTTCCCGAGCCCATTCTGCAGGAAGACGGCGAAGGGGACGCCTGAAGACTCCGTAGTTATATTTATACCTTTTATTTTCGAGTTTCTCTTTTAGTTAGTTTGTTCTTTTATACTTTGAGCACGTTTTTGGTTTTAGTGTAAGGAATGTTAATCAAAATTCTTATTACGTTTTCGCATTTGATCTTTTTAATACACATATTTCATTTTAAAATTCCGGGGCCGTTACAGTTTAGAATTCCCATTATATTTTTTTTTATTTAGAAATATATGTTTAGAAAAATACGAAAGCAAAACACCAAACCGCGACGTGAGCCGGGGGAGCCGCCGCACCGGAGAGCCCCACCACCGGTGAGTTTCGATTTTCTACATTTTTTGGGCCAACTGAGGGCCCTAAGTGTGTTTTCTCGCAAGAACCGATGCAAGTTTGGCTGAATTTGGCTGAAAACGACCGAAAACAGCCAACTCAAGGCGGGTCGCCGTTGCTGGAGCACGGCGGAGCCATCGTACTGGATTTTTGAAATTGGCCGAGTAGGTCCTGGGACTGATTTTTGAGTTTATTTGGGACATTTGTAGGTACTATAAGCGCGTTCCAGTTCCTGAAGAAAAATTCAGGGAACCTAGGGACCACTTGTACGCGCAATAACCATTTAGTTTTCGGTGTCGAATCAAGTAAGGACCCCTCACCCTATTACCTATCATAGATGTGAAATTTGAATAAATAATAATACGGTCTTTTGTACAATTTAGACAAATATGCATAATTAATTACGGATTGCTAATGGAGCCCGAATCAAACATTGTTCTCTATTAATTCCTGTTGATTTATTTTACAGTTTAAAGACATGATGGTATCTGGTTTAGGGTTTTAAATGCATGTATTACTGTATTATTTGACCATTGTATGATTTTAGAATTTAAGATATGATTGTATTACCGGGTGCATGTTCATTATTTATGTGATTGTGTTTAATTTGGTAACGGAGATTAAGGATAAATAGGAAAGGGATGTGATCTAATAAACAGATAAGGTGACAGCCTCACTAGATATCCTAGGAGATGGTGGATGGACCAAGTTCATAGGGAACCCTACCGTGAATATTGTCTCATACCGGACTGGGTATGGGAATGGTCCGCTTCACCCTCATACTAGACGGGGTATTGAGCTTTAATGTCATGGCGCTCTAACCGGACGGGGTATGAGGACGGCCCTGGAATTAAGATTTTTAAGGGAAATGGTTCATGTGTAACGGAGACACCCCTATGGATCCCCATGGATACTAGTAGGCTGGTGAAACGAGAAATGGTGATGATTAGTTATTGTCGATGAATATGAATTTATGATATGTTCTATGTTACTGATTGTGCATGAAGTTATGATCTGTATGATGTTATTGTCTTTATAGGTTGTTTTCACAGATTCCCCAATGGTAAGTAAAAGGATAAATGGTTTTTACTTTTAATAAATGTATTGGTTTAAATTTAGTGCTCCATTGGTTGTTTTTGGTTTTCTACCAACCTTTACTTCTGTGCCGGCGATGTAGTGTGATGTCCTTACTGGGTTAGTGCAGCTCACCCCTTATTTAACCATTTTAAATCAGGAAGACCTAGTTCCCAAGCCCAATCCGCAAGAAGGTTACGAGTACTTTATAATTTCCTTTATTTTTTCTATTTCTCGTATTTCTTTCAGAGAATCTATTCCGTGATATTTATTTAGTACTTTTAAGTTATCGTGTAAAGGATGTTAACCTTAACCTTTATTTCACTTCCGTACTCAAATTATTGTATGCATTTCCTTTTAAAATTTCTGGAACCGTTATAATAAAGTCCAAACTAATTTGGATTTTTTCTTTTCTTTCAACATCCAATTACATATATATATATATATATATATATATCCTATATATATAAAATTCAAGTCTAACTTCCTGTACGGTCCAAACCAATTTGGACTCCATTTTTTTCTTTTTAACACCCAATTATATATATATCTCATATATATATATATATGTTATCTTTTTTTTATTATTATTATTTAATAAAATAATTTTTTAAATAAATTTAATTTTAAATTAAATTTTATAATAATCTTCATTATTATAAGAGTCATACATATTATATTATTACATTAATAATATAATAACAAAAAAATATAAATATTAATTTTTTATTTCTAAAATAAAAAATTTAATTTATCTTTAATATTAATCATATTCTTTATGGTAATAATATTTTATTTAGATTAAAAATTTTATTTATTTAATTAAAATAAATTATCAAATTTAAATATTAAATAATTAATCAATTTAGTAAAAATTAGAACACTCGTTAATGTACGACTCCATCGGTACTGAACCGATAATAAATTGATCAAACCAATTTACTAATCAAGATTGACGTTTAGTAATATTCCTTAACGACCGCATAGTATAAAATATACAATTACTTTTAAGAATCTACTAAAAAATTATATAATATTTTCTTCAATCATTATTGCTCCGAATTAATTTAGGATATGGTTTAACTGTTAAATCATAATAGGTAACTAAGTATGTTTCATATCAATTATAACTGACTAAAAAATGACATAAAAACTCTTTTTTTCTTTCATTCAATTATCTTGGTTAAAGTTTTAATTTAGTCATTATAATAAATGACCACATAGAGTTTAAACTTATTACTAAAGTTAACAAATTTTGTTTTGGTCAATCACTAATTTTACAAGTATTTAATCACAATCAATATCATTTCAACTATAGTTCTATAACCATAGGTATCCAGAATCAAAGCATGATAAATGATGATCTCAGGTCAAATAAAATTCTTACATCTCATCATTTTAAGAGAATATTTATTGATAGTTTAAGGTAATATTAACCATTAAAAATTCTCAATTGGGTCGGTTTAATTATAATATCTCTATATATATCATCTATATGTGATTTAATTAATGAGATAAACTAATCTTTATTTTGTAAAGACTATCACATATATATTAGCCTTACTGGATCATTAATATCTTATTTTGATGATCTAACGACTAAAAATATTTTAGATTAAATCATAAAAAATTTTACTCTCATTATCAATATCTCCATCTTAATGTAAAGTCAACTAATCTTTATTTTGTAAAGACTATTACATATATATTAGTCTTACCGAATCATTAATGTCTTATTTTGATGATCTAACAATTAAAAATATTTTAGATTAAATCATAAAAATTTTACTCTCATTATCAATGTCTCCATCTTAGTGTAAAGTCTCTAAATTTAATAAAAAACTTTGTCATGTAAATTAAACAATAAAATAATAACTATAATAATAAAAATATTATTGTCATATATCAAAATAAATTATCAAATAATAATGGATTCAATATATTATACGAATAATTGAATATTGAGCATAACAATTATATCTATAACAGAGAAATCATACATTGAACTACCCAAGTGAAAAAATTTGTCGTTATCATATAGCTTTGTCTTATATAAGTCATGAAGTTGGAGATAGATTTTACCAAAGATGATGAGAATATTGAACCATTTATACATTAGAAAGATTGTTTCTTATATTGTATTTATGTAATACTCGGGCTCGAAATCTGACCCGGGATTAATTTTAAAAATTAAAATTAATATATAAAAATATATTTTTTTAAATTTATAAATTTTTATTTAATGTAAAAATTATGAAAAAATAGGTGGAGAATGAAATTGAAAATAATTTTGGAAAAAATGAGTGAAAATTTGGGTTTGAGAGATATTTTTAAAAGAAAACTCAGAAACTGGATGTCAAAATGCAGTTTAGGAAAATATGCCACGTAAGACTGCTCAGTCAGCAGCCCCGACCAACCGGAATGTGCTGCATGGCAAGACACACTGACTCAGTGTCATGCGGGAGGGTACGCTGATAATTTGCATGCTAGTGATAAGTCAATTTGGATTTGTTCTCGCGCGCGTGGACGGTCTAGATCTGTTCCCTCATCAGGCGTGATCGGACGATCGTGATTAAACGCGATGAATGGTCAAGATTTGTTCCCTCTTTAAACGCGATCGTATGGTCCAGATCAAATCACGATGAACAGTTCATATTCATTTCATCTTTGAACGCGATCGGAATGTCGAGATCAAACGCAATAGACAACCCAGGTTAAAGGGAGACGGGTATAAATATCTTACTTCATACTGAATCTTAACCCTAGCCGCCGGTCCCCCGCTGGAGAAGAAGAATCAGTCGCCGAAGAAGGGAGCCGACCGCCACCCACCGCCGCGCCGGAGCCACCTCCGACCGCCACAAAAAGTAAAAATTTTCTCTTTCGCTCAAAATTTAATTTTGAACCCCCTTGGCCAAATCGGAGCGAAAGAACCGGCGGATGAACCGAAAATCGCGGGTAAAGCCCGGTGGTATTGTCGCAGGAAAAACCAAAAATCGCCTCTGATGAGGCCCTTCTCGATTCCTGTTTCATGTAATTTTTCCACCATTGTATTCACCATTCTATTTTCCACAGGTTGACAGAAAAAAAAATGCCCAACCGCGTAGGTGAGCCAGCAGAGCCACCGCACCGGAAAACTCCACCACTGGTAAGTTTATGTTTTTTTATTTTTTTGGGCCAACCGAGACTCTTTAATGTATTTTCTCGCAAGGATGAGTATAAAATCGATCGAAATCGGCCAAAACTGGCCGGAAATAGCCAGTCCGAGGCAAATCGTCGTCACGGGCAACGATGTCGTCGCTGGAGCACGTTAGTGATGCCGTGCCAAAATTTTAAAATTGGTCGAAAAAAGATTTTTAACACCGATTTTGGATTTTTTGGGGTATTTCTAGCTACTTGAAGTATATTTTAATCTTCGAAAGAAAATTCAGGGAACTTAGGGACCGCCAGTAGGTGCAGTTGAAAATTTAGTGTTTCGGACACCGATTCGGGTAAGAATCCCTCACCTTATTCCCCATTATAGAATTGAAGTTTAATTATAAATAATACGATTTACATAATTTAAAAAATTTCGATAATTAATTACATATTACTAATGGAGCCGGAATTGGTTATTTATCACTGTTTATCCTACTTTAACTGATTGATTGATTTGACAGTTTTAAATGCATAATAATACGCTGGAGTTGGTAAGATGATTCAGTTGTATTTTCTTGATGCATGTATTGCTTGTTTTGCGTGATTTACAGTTAAATTGTGAAACTGAAAATTAAATGCAAACGGAAAATTGTTTAATTAAGTGAATGAATGAATGGTAGCCTTATTTGATATCTTGAGAGATGGTGTACGGACCGGATACATAGGGAATCCTACTGTGAACGTTGTCTCATACCGGACGGGGTATCAAGAATTAGTATTTTGGCGCTTATGCCAGACAGGGTATGAGGATGACCCACTTCAGCTTCATACTGGACGGAGTATTAAGGGATGATAGTTTTGACACTCATACCGGACGGGGTATGGGACGGTCGGTTAGTTGACAATGTTGAATAAAGGTTCACGCGTAGTGGGGACATTCCTATAGACCCTCTGGATACCAGTAAGTAGATAAAAATGGAAAATTGTTGTTATGGTTAATTGAATATGAAATTATAATGTTATTTTATTACCTCTATAGGTCGGTTTTGAAAATCTTGCTACAGTAAATATGTAATAAATGATTTTATTTATGATAAATAAATTTACTTAAATTAAAAGATCTATTAGTTATTTTTATGATTTTTACCAACCTCCATTTCTGTATCGGTGAGTAGTGTGACATTCTTACTGGGATAGTGTACCTCACACTTTCATTAACAATTTCAGATCAAAAGAACCAAGATTCAGATCCCGATCCACAAGAGGGTTGCGAATAGGATGCCTAGTTGTTTACTTTCTATTTATTTCTTTGATTTTTCATTCGTTCTTTTATAAAAGTCATTACCGTAACTCTATTGGGTATTCTAAATTAAAGTGTAAAGAATGTAAACCCTAACTTTATTATTTTACTTGCGCATTTAATTTTATAATTTATTTTCTTTTAAGTTTCGGGTTGTTACAGTCTAAGCAATTATAAAGCACAAGTTGAAACTGGTGACATTAAATAATAGTATTAGACAGCTACTGCAAGTACATGCGAAGATATAATCAAAAGGGTTATATTTGTCAAAGAATTATGAGTTGCTATCATAATAATTTACCGTTTTACATTTATTGAAAATATAATAGTTATTGATAAACAGAAAAATCATGGTTTGTATTTTTCCACTGGTACTACATATATGGTAAAATACACAAACGACAATGAAAACTCCATGCAGGGGATCTTTTGAACCCACTTCAAGGTAGGATGACTAATCAACTAATCTTGAAGTAAAGTGCACATTCAGCTTATGTTTACTTCGCATAGCTCTTGTTGATAGAAAGTATGAGACTCAATTTTTTTTTCTAATTCATATAACTTTATTAATTTCAAAGATGAATACAAGATATTTATTTAACTTATTTTTTTATAATGAAGGGAACAGAAAAAATAACAGCTTAAATTTCAGTGAATTATACATAAAATATTGATAAAATGTATAAAATTAATGGTGCTCTATAACTAATTAATTGAGCAAGAACTCATATACTAGTTGAAAAAAATATTTATTGTTTGATCCATCTCCTTGGCATAAGAAGTTCAAAAGGACCAATACTTGAGATGGCAACCTATAAAAAAAAAAAATTAATATTGAAATATGGTAAAATAAAGTTATTGCCAAAAGAAATTTTGTTGTTGCTGATATTGACATAAAGAATGGAACTTTGTTTTTGTTCTTGTCTATCAGTTCTTGAAAAAAAAAAAAAAAACTATTAGATTGTGGAGTGAATTGCTTGATAAATGAAAATTCATTTTTTTCTTTTCAACTTTGAATTGATTTATAATAATTTCATTTTAAAAATTCATATTCATTTTTTAGTTTATTGCATCCTAAAATCATATAATATATATATATATATATATGTATATATGATTACTAAAAAATATATATGCATATGAGCAAACACATCGAAAGAGTAAAAAAAAGAGATAAATACGTTTAATTTTGAACATACTATTTAAAATTTTGACATATCAAAAACACATGCGATTAAAAATTGACATTATCACTTAAGAATTTGAAAAGTAAATATTATTTTTATGAAGAATTGGTCATGATACATCTAAATAAATATATGTTGATACTAATATTTATGAAAAAGTATGTAAAATCAACCAAGTTCTGCTTCTTCCATATAAAGAAAAAAACTTATTGGTAGAGGAGATAATGATTTTATGGAGAAAAAAAAAAAACAAAAAAACATGAGGATAACTTTGAGATAATTCCAAGCATGAAAGATAATAAAGCCAAAAAGAGGTAACTGAAGGTGCTTGAGTGCGGATGCAACGTGAGGATAGATGGGAATTCTGAAGTTGAATAGAAAAGAGACTCCCTAACACATCACATATTCAAACATGCATTAAGATGTCCTTTACATTCAATTCCAAGTCACCTCCTATTCAATATTTATTTTCATTCCATAAGTAAATTTGCATTTATGATACACATTATAATCCTCTAAAGAATCAGTTTTGTAGGAGGATGGATGACGTCCTCTAAAAGCAAAAGTAAATATAATGAGATTATCTTTTGCTTGAAGTTGAAACTTTGTATGTAAAAATTATAATTGAAGTAATTTATAGTGAAAATTTTAAACCATAAAAAGAACAAGAATCTCAATCCAAAATAAGAATGATCACTTTTATTTATTTCATAATTGGTATGGAGGTTTCATAATTATCACAAAAATTTCATTATCATCCTTGCTATATAGCATACATTTTAATTTTTGTTCTTGCCTTAGGAAAAATTGTCGGTACATATATAGGTTAAAACAAATTATATTTTCATTTTAAGCAAGAAAGATTAAAGAGTATATGATGTGTGAAAAAATCATTAATGACATGAGATAATATACTCATCTCTGCTAATTAGGATCTTATTACAAGATTTTGGTTAATAGAATAGGTTTTTTGAGAAAAGGCACAAAAATCTTCTTAAACTAAAAAAGAAATTTAGAGAAATTTTTTTACATATCTTATCCATATATATTTTTATATAATAAAATATAATCATTCTTAAAAGTAATAATTTCTCAATTTAAAAGTAATCACTATTATATATATATATTTTTTTTTTGAATAAGAGAGAGGAAACAACACAACTCTAAATATTATATATTTTAGGCTAAAACGCTCCGACAAGATCGTCACTAGCGAGCCGAACAAGATCGATGAAAGGAAGACAATGGAAATGCAACTTGGGAGAAACCGAAAAATCGTAATTAGCTAAAAAATCAGCACAACGATTGCCCTCTCTATAAATATGCTGAATCTGTACCATCTAACTCCTAGCCAAACGGAGTTTTATAGCTTGAATGAGGTTAGAACAAGCATTGATCTAAATCAGCTTCTAGCGGATAACACTATTCAAAACCTGAACCGCAAGCAGGATGTCCATCTCAAGAATGATCTTATGCGCACCCATATTCCAGGCCATATCTAGGCTATCTAAAGCGCCCCTAAATGAGGTTAGAACAAGCATTGATCTGAATCGACTCGTAGCAGACAACTCTATTCAGAACCTGAACCATAAGCAGGTTGTCCATCTCAAGAATGATCTTACGCGCAACCATATTCCATATCATATCTAGGCCATCCAAAGTGCCACATAGCTCAGCCTGTAAGAAAGAACACATACCAATATTTCAACTGAATTCCCCCAATCACGTACTATTCGTATCACGACTTAGACCCCCTGCGCATGCCCGGTTAGTGCTAGCTCGATACACACCATCAGTGTTGATTTTAATCTAATCCTAGGGAGGAAAACACCAACTAATAAGTTGCTCTGTCTTCCTATAATACTGACCGTCAAGCATAGCAACAATAGGAGTAGCTTGGAAGGTGTAATCAACCATAGGAACAATAACATGTTTCACCTTGTCGATTCTCCAAGGATTACCCCAAAAAAAAAAGACGATTTCTCTGGTCCCAAAGCGACCAGAAAGTGATCCCTAAGGTAATCCTCCAATCTCTGAAATTCTAACACTAACTCCATCTATTTTTCAGGTTATTGGTTAACCTGATGGCAATCACGGAGCACATGGCTGATATTTTCAATCCCACACCCACAAATCTTGCGGCCAGGGTCAATGGACATATGTCTTCTCACATGTTCATTGTTCGTTAGGAGATTCTTCTGAAGAGCTAGCTAGATGAAATGTTTAACACATTGGGCTCTGAGCCATTTCCACACAAGATTCCATGTCCCACTTGCATCAAGAGAAACATTATTAATAAGAAGAGAATAAACAAATTTAACCGAAAACATATCGCTCAATGAGAAGTAGGCTCATCAGGTCCTATTTCTCTATATGGGACCACAACAGTCGCCAGTTTAAGTAGAATACTAGTAGGGAGCCTGGTGTGCAACAAGTCCCAATTCCACTGGCCTTTCGGAGTAACCAACTCCATCACACTCTGAAAAAGTAAGGATTCCTCAACTAGATATAATGTTAGCAGTTTGAGAGGACCACAATCCCCCAACAAGTTGTCAACCCAAAACTTAAAATCGTTCTAAAATCGCCCTTCCTAAAATCGTCCCACAGGCCATTAAGGTTTCTTCAAAAGTGGGACTAGTCCTTTGACTTCATTGTGTGTTTGTAAGCCCCCTCCTAGTTGTATTTGTGTCTAAGAATTTGAACCTAAAAGAGATGAGGTTTAGTGATAATAGCAAAGCCCACCTTCATAAAGAAGGCTTTATTCAGGTCTTTGAGCTGAAGAATGCTAGCTCCCCCAGAAGAATAAGGCCTACGCATGGTATCCTAGTTAAGTATACTAGGCTTCCTAGACTAATTAGAAGAGCCCAAAAAAAAATTCTTAACAACCCCGTTAATCTTATTACAAATAGAGCTGGGTAAGGCGATAGTTTGCATAATGCAGGTAAGAATCTCCATAAGGACAAATTTAGCTAAGATTAAACGACCAACCATCGACAAAAGGTTAGTTTTCCACCTAGAGAGCTTACTCTGAACTTTCTCAAGGATGTATCTATAAGTTGTTGTTGCCACTCTATTGTGGAGGAGAAGGACCTCTAGATAAACACTTAGATTATGGGAGGCACAAAAGACAAACTCATTGCTAATATGACTGGCCTCACTGGAATTGACATTGTGAGAAAAAAAGATACGAGTCTTTATGGTGCTAAGTTTATGGCCTGAGCTCTCACAGAACTCTTTGAGTACCATTTTGGTAAGTTGTACTTGGGACTTCGTGGTATAGCCAAAGAAAATGAGATCATCCGCGAAGAAAGGGTGCAAAAGCTTGGGGCCATGCTTACTCAGGGAAATATATTATAATAGGTTCTAATCAATCAAGTTGTTAATGTGTTGAGATAATCTTTCCATACAAAGCACAAAGATATAAGGCGAGAGAGGGTCCCCCTGGCGGATACCTCGAAAGGGAAAAAACTCCTCAGTGGCCTCCTCATTCCAAACAAGCTACATAGAACAAGACCTGAGATGCTGCATGATGAGATTAATCATGGGCCTAGGAAAGCCCACATCATGAAGGGTTTCTTTAATGAATTCCCAACTAAGACTGTCATAGGCATTTTCTAGCTCAAATTTAATCACCATCTAGCCCGTCTGACCTATTTTCTTTCCACATTGGATGAATAACCTCCTGGATCAGGATGATGTTGTTTCAGATGTTACGACCTTTCAATAAGTTAGCTTGGGTATTACTTATGAGGAAAGGTATAATGTCTTTGAGTCTGTTGGCAAACACCATAGTGATGATCTTGTAGGAAACATTAAACAAACTAATTGGTATAAACTCCTTGATATTGGTAGGCCAAGAGACTTTAGGTATCAAGGTAAAAAGGGTAGTATTAATGCCCCTATCCAATTCCATCATCTGGAAGGTTTTCATTACCATTTCACCGATAGAGTCCCCAACCACCTCCTAATTTTGTTGGAAAAGTGCAGCAGGAAGACCATTAGCCCCCAATACTTTAAGTGATTTCCTGACGAATAAAGCATTATGAACCTCCTCTCAAATGATCGGTCTACTAAGTTTGTCAAGCATGGTAGCATTCAATCTAGGAAATTTACCCTTAACAATATAGGTCTACTAAGCTTGTCGAGCATGGTAACATTCAATCTAGGAAACCTACTCTTAACACTATATCTTGGAGGCAAAGGCCTATCCTTTGAATAGAGGAATTTAAAGAAGTCACCTGCCATGCTCCGAAATTGATCCTCTTTCGTAATCCAATTGTCCGTACTATCCACGAGCGTGATAATTTTGTTCCTACGTCTTCGTTCCATAGTGCGAGCATGAAAATAAGTGGTATTCTTATCCCCTAGAGAGATGTAATCACATCTACATTTTTGCATCCAAAAAAGCTCCTATTGTAGGCGAATATCCTCAAGCTCCTTTCGAAAAGAGGTCTCCAAATTAATAAAACACTCTGACTGTGATCTCTCGAGGGCTTGTTGGATACCAATAATTCTGGCCAACAAGTGGTTCATCTTCTTGAAGATGTGACCAAAGACATTAATATTCCATTCTTGAGCTTGGTTGGAGAATCTTTCGATAATGGTATTAAAAGAGTCAGTATGGCTCTAACTCTGTTATACCATATGACAAAAGTTCACATGGTTAAGCCAAATCGCAAGAAACCTAAAAGGAGACGAGAGCCTTCTTTGGGTGGGATGGAAATTCATTTTTATGAGAAGTGGTTGATGATTGGATTGAAGCTTGGGAAGGTGCTGCAAACCGTGTCTTAAAAGTGGTTTTACCAATCTCGCGTGCACAAAAATCTATCCAACCTTTGGAGAAGGGAACCTCTGCGCCAAGTGAAGTGAGGACCAACATGGTTCATTTAAATGTGGTAATTTTCATGGATGAAGCTATTGAAGTGAGGGCAACTATGATTACCGCCGCTTGCACCACCACTTCTATCCGAATGTTTGAGGATGGGGTTAAAGTCTCCTGCAAACAGCCATGGTTTGCCAACATTTTGGCTTAAGTTGAGATAGAGCCGCCCACATATGGTTCCTTTTTGACGTTGAGGGCTACCGTAGATAGCTGCGAAGAGGAAAACCAGTTCCTCAGCACCACTAGAAACTTTAGCATAGATAAACTGACGGCTACTAACCAAGACCTCTATACTGATAAAGTTAATCCAAAGAAGCCAGATTCCCCCAGAAAATCCATTAGCTTCGACTCTATGGGAATAATCAAAGCCAAACCCTTTGATAACCTTATCCGCATGTTCATCGCAACTCTAGGTTCCATAATTACAAGAATGGCAAGTTGGTGCTGTCGAATGAACTCCTTAAGGACCCTTTTTACTTGCAAATTGACAACACCTTTGCAGTTCCAAACTAAGAGTTTGTGATCCATAAACAAAGTGAGAGGAGATAGGTAACCCAATACCTAGCACAATACCATCGAAAACATGGATATACAAAACCAAGCGACCGAACTAGATGTCATTGTGGATAACAACATCTACCAAGTTGTCCTCTTCCTCATCTTTGGTCCAAAAATGACCTTTAAGACCCTCCACGAAAGTTTTAACTGTCACAGGCGATGCATTGATAAATTTCTCCTGGTGCTTGTTGGCTTGAGTTCCTTTCGGAATAATTTATGCACTTTAATCCCTAGATTCCGTTTATCAAAGAGTTTGGCATTGGTTTGATTTTTTCTTTGAAGAGAGATGCACTCAACGACCGCCATCATCTATGACCCCGACTGGTTCCTCGCTCTTTGGTTGTCTCCCTTATGTATGGCGATGGTAGTGTGCTTATCTAAATCCAGGGTGGTGTGGGCTTGGGATATAACTTCCTCACTCGGTCAAGAAACCAAGTATTGGTTTAAATTGTGGCTACTGCTAGTGGCTCGTTGTGGGCCTTCCTTCATTAATCCATTCGACCCATTTCATTATGTTTGACATCATGGTCTATTCTAGTGAACCCAAAGTCGTAGGCCAGCCGAGATTGCAAAACCTTATCTCCCCTGATATTTATGCTAGTTCCCTAATCAACTTTGCTGTCAACTCTTTCCTTTTTACCCTCATTACTCCCCAAATTTACCCTCATTACCCTCATCGTCAGCACAATCCCGTTGTTTCCCATATCCTCTACCTTAGGTCGTGCGATCACATCAAATCGGGATCCCATGATAGCCTTACCTTTTATTGACGTGGAATCTTTAGGAATTGTGTTGTTCCCTTTCTTGTCAACTTTCCTTTCCCGAAGGACCTCCTGCATCCACGATCTAAATTTTTCTTCCAGTGTCATCGTCTACGATGGTTTATGGTTGTCTGTTTGCATGTCTCCACCAGTCTGCCCCGATTCAGTGCCGGTGTTGCATGGGCAAGTTTCATGAAGATGGTCATAACATTAGCATTCAAACAGATGAGAGGTAACCCCTCATACTTTACCTTCTGTAATTTTCCATGCACCCAAAGTTGTGACTCAAGCGACTTGGTAAGATCCAAAGCATGGCCAGTTGGGCAAATTTTTCCCTTTCAAAAACTTTCATGTTGTAATCAATTTTCATAACTATTCCCACAACCTTAGCTATCGCGCGTAAAATTTTTTATGATAATATTGAATTTGGAGTCCCGAGAACCTAACCCAAGCAACTACCGAGTTCACCATAGTGTCGTTGACTGAGAAGTTGGAAGTCTTGGGTTACACAGTCAGGTAATTCTTATAGATGATACAGGAGTCTCCCGTAAATACTTGTATGTAGTTGTCTGAATTAGAGAATCTGACTAGATAATAATCATTGTTGAGGTTGATAAGTTAGAAGGATCCGGTATGCCGGCAGAGACTCTGGAGGCGACCGAGCAAGGCATAATAAGTTATGGCTCTGTCCAAGAGTCGGATGATTGCACAGTTTTTTCATAGAGTGAGAAATTAGTTTTAGACTCTGTTAGAGAAGAAGATCATAAGGATACTATCCTCTATTTTGAAGAGAACATTTTCCTCCTTCACTTCGAATTCTTCAATTAACTTGTCTAAGTATAGTGTATTTGTGAGCTTATCATTGAAGGAGGTCCTCCCTCTCCCCTAGAATCCAGAGTCTAGTCCATTAGCTCCTTCAATCTCCACAAATGGTTCCAAATCATCTAAGTCAACCATGTCCTCATCACCAGGTATATCCTTACTTCTGTCATCCCTTTCTGCCAAGATAGGATCCCCTATCCGTATCTTGACCTTTTTAGTTGATCTGCGATCATATGGGCACAACGAAAATTCACCTTTCTGATGGGGCACGATACTATCAAAGAGATCCATGATATTTTATTAAAAAATTAAATGATAGTCACTGGAATTAAAATTCTTCCAATTTCAATTATTCATGTCTCCACTTTACTATAACCACTATTATATTGTATAAACCATCTTTACACTTCTTATTTTAGTTACAACTAACATAAAAAAACAAATGAAAGTTTATTTATCCCTAATAGTTATACAGACTATAAAAGTTAGCTACAAAGTTCTACTAAATTTACCAATTACACTCGATTATTGAGAAAAAATTACAAAATATCAAAAAGCGCCATGCCACCACCATATAAACGCTAGACATTCAAAAGGAAAGTTCCTTATAATATGATCAATTTTCTCTAAACTTTCCCTTACTTTCCCACTTTTTTTTTTCAATTTTTTTTTCTCAAATTGGCTTAACATGGAGTATTCTAATTGTTAAGATAAATCACAATCCATTATTTATGCTAATATTCTTTTCTAAAATAAATTCTTTTAAACTCTAAAGCTGATTTAATATAAAGTAACTTATGATAGAAATGTAACAACCTGCTTTCTCTGTTGAGAAAGGAGCATTATTCAACACACATAACCTGATACATTTACACAGCAATAAGCAAAAAATTAAAATTTCATCATCCCCCATACGGAATTACAAGTCATGAGACTTACAAAATTCTTTACATTACATTCCTATAATATAATTAAACTGACTTTACAAGACGAACTCTCACTGTCACTAAAGGTTCTTTAAAATCTTCTTTCGAACTTTAACTTATTCTTGATTTGGACTAATTTACATTAGAGGGGAGGGTGTGAACCGGGGTGAGCTTCACAGACTCAGTAAAGAAAAGGGGCAGTGCTCATAACAAAGATATGCACACACTTAACCACACAAGATTTATAAAACAAGAATATTTTCTTTAAAACCAATTCTCAAGCAATATAGTAACAATAATTTTACATATCTCAATAATTCACTCTTTCACATATGATTTCATAGACATCACAAATATTCTAATATCACATCTACGTAAATAAATAATATTGTTCACTAGTTCCGTAGCACTTGCACTTGCATTTTCTGACAATCACTTGCATTTGTCATTAAATTACTTACCATTACATATGTCAAAATGGCTTTTAACTTACATTGTTCACTTATCACTTTTCAATTATACTTTCATTCTCAGTTACATTTTTATTAAGATTTATAATTTCTATTTTTTTCGTCTTTTAGGAGTTTCATCGCGCAATGTCGTTTTTGCCGACATCAACGAGAGCAGTAAGGATCCCTTCTACCACGTGAATACGTCTCAATTCAGTTCACAGTTCATCATTTGCAATACATAGTATACAATTTATAGTTTTTATCGCTTCGCCACGTCTGGCTAAAGGCATATCAACAGGTAGGATTCACTACAGTCATACGCCAAAAAGCTACTGTAACACCCGGAAAATTGGAAAATTTTGTTATTTTATTATTAATTATTTTTATTAAGTTTAAAAAAAAAAGCGCCACGTTAGTAGCCACGTCAGCAGACCCAGTCAGCAGTCCTGGCCAACCAGGACCTGCCACGTGGCAAGACCACATCGACCGGGGACGACCCACGTTGGCGATCTGCGTACGCGCGATCGGACGGCCCAGATCTAGCGGGCGCACGGATGGCCCAGATGCAATCGCACGGATGGCCCAGATTCAATAAAAAACGGACGGCCCAGATTAAATCAAAATGGACGGCTGAGATCAAAAGGCAAAAGGGTATAAATAGAACCCCCACACCTGACCACAAAAACCCTAGCCGCCTACCCTCACCGGAGAAGATGAACCAGACGCCGGAGAAGTCTGCCGCCGCCACCCGCCGCCGCACCGGGGAGATTTTCGACCACCGATCAAGGTAAATTTCATACCCCTGACTCGTTTTTCCACGCTGATTTCCCCTGTGGCCAAATCGGAGCCAAAATCCCGGCCAAACGGCCGAAAAACACGGCCAAAACCCAGCGGCGCCGCCGTGCCCCTCCTCAGTTTTTGCCTCCGATGAGGCCCTTCCCGGCCTCCGTTTGATGCAATTTTTATATCACCGTGATCACCATTCTTTTCTCTACAGGTTGATCGGAGCCGAATCACCAAAACACGAACCTCACCGGAGAGCCGCCGCACCCGAGAGCACTGCCGCCGGTAAGCTTCGGTTTTTCGTAATTTTTTGGCCCCCTGAGGGCCCTAGGGTTGTTTTATCGCCGGGACCGATGCAAGTGTGGCCGAATTCGACCGAAAACGGCTGAAAACGGCCAACCCGAGGTGAATCGCCGCCGCAAGCGGCAGCGCCGTCGCCGGAGCACGGCGGAGCCGCCGTGCCGGAATTGCGATATTGGCCAAAAAGGGGCCCTGGGCCTAATTTGGGATTTTTTGGAACACGTGCAGGTACCGGTAGTGCGTTTCAGTTCCCCGAAAAAAATTCAGGGAAAATTAGGGACAGCCTCTAGGCACACTGTGAAGCCGTGTTCGGACCCCGAAACAAGTAAGGACCCCTCACCCTATTTCCTATCACGGTATTAAAGTTCAATAATGATAAAACGGTAATTCTTGAATCAACGAATGTGTGAAATTGCTTAAGGTCGCTAATGGAGCCCGAGTCCAGTGTGTTTGTCGGTTAACTGTTATTTGGCATATTTTACAGTTTTAAATGCAGTATGAGGTCTGATGTTTTCATTTCATTGTTTCGCGTGCATATTTTACTGTTTTATTGATTATAGGTTGAATGACTGAGAAACCGATGCTGTATGTTGTCTTGTTTGGCATAAATTACTGTTTGCTTGTTTGTATGTAAATTGATGATGCTAACTGAGGAAAAGGAGAATGAAAGATTATGTAAATTGATAATTGTATAATGTGGTCAGCCTGACTAGATATCCTGGGAGATGGTGGACGGACCGGGTCCGTAGGGAACCCTACCGGGATTGTGGTCTCTCATACGAGACGGGGTATGGAGACCTTATGTGTTTTGGCGCCCATACCGGACGGGGTATGGGGACGGCCCGTTTCACCCTCATACCAGACGGGGTATTGAGGTTTATAGTTTTGGCGCCCATACCGGACGGGGTATGAGGACGGCCTTGGAATCTGATTTCAAGTGTTAAGGGTTAACGGGTAGCGGGACCCCTATGGATCCCCATGGATACTAGTAGGCTGGTAAATGAGGAAAATATGTTGTGTAATGATTGAATTACAAAAGGCGTGATAAGTATTATGTTTTACAGTTTATATGATTTCATGATGATGATAATGTTATTGCTTTCGTATATTTTTTTATGAATTTCGCCGAGGTAAGTGGATGGTAAAGGTTTTATTTTTAATAAAAAGATTTGTTGTAAATCATGCTCCATTGGTCTTTTGGTGTTTTCTACCCACCTTTACCTCCGTGACGGTGAGATATCGTGATATCTTTACTGGGCTAGTGTAGCTCATCCCTTATTTAATCATTTCAGATCAGGAAGACATTGTTCTTGAGCCCGTTCCGCAGGAAGATGACGAAGGGAACGCCTGAAGACTCCATAGTCATATTCATAGCTTTTACTTTCGAATTTCTCTTTTAGTTAGTTTGATCTTTTATATTTTGAGCACGTTTTTGGTTTTAGTGTAAGGGATGTTAATCGAAATTTTGACTTCGCTTCCGCATTTGACATTTTTAATACACATATTTCATTTTAAATTTCCGGGGCCGTTACAGTTGGTATCAGAGCCAGGTTTCCTCGGACCCATCCTTTACACAATAGTGCCTTAGAGAAATACTCACCGATATATCGTTACTCAACCATTCCTTGTGAATGCAGGTACACGGAAATGAGGAGAAGAAGGCCCCCACTAAACCGAGCGGCCCAAGATAATTCGCTTCGGGAGGATTTAGACAGACTATTTTAGATGGTGGAAGCTCTCGTAGCTGCCCAGCAAAGGCAAGAGGAGAGAAGGGAGTTACCCGGACCTCCTCCGCTATCGCAGGTTGAGCCCCCGCTACAGCAGGCTGATCCCGAGCCACCCCAGCAGGAGCCTGTTCCTCCACAGTACCACCCGGCACCACAGCCGCGGTACGACCCGGTACCACAGCCACGGTACCAGTAGGCGCCGCCACAGCACATTCCAGTACCCCCACCACATTAGCAGGTGCCAGCACAGGGTCCCCCAGTTCACCCTCAGCCGGCCCCAGTCACTTTACCTCGGGACCCCGCTCCTTCCTTGATCGACCCCGGCTTCATAGAGAGGTACAGAAGACTGAACCCTTCTACTTTTGTAGGGGGATCCTCTTTTGAAGAGGCCCAATACTGGCTGGCAGAGACTGAGAGAGCTTTCGAGACCTTGGGAGTAGTTCCTGAGCAGAGGGCTGCCATTGCCTCCTACATGCTGGTAGGGGAAGCAGTACGCTGGTGGGAGCTCAAGCGGACCACCCTGCCTACACCAGCTACTTGGGAGCAGTTCTTAGCGGCCTTCCACGCGGAGTATCTCCCTAAAGACATCCAACACCTAAAGGAAATAGAGTTTGCTCAATTGGTCCAGGGAAACATGACAGTGTCGGAGTATGCCCATAACTTCCTAGAGCTGGGCCGACATGCCCCGGAGACACTGATGGATGAGGGTCAAAAGGCCAAGAAATTCCAGTGGGGTCTCCGCCCGGAGATCAAACAGCACTTACTGGTGATGGAGCTCGAGACATATTCAGCAGTCCTGGCAAAGGCGCAGATCATAGAAAGGAGCTTCGACACCCACCCTCAGCTAGTGGGAAGTTCCCGACCCTCAGCCCCGCTCCGCAGGCCAGCACCTACCATGCCTGTCCAACCCAGTAAGAGGCTCAGACCCGCCATCCAAGCCCCTCCTCAGGCTACGGGGGCAGCACGTGGGAAGATCTGCCAGTACTGCGGCAGGGATCACGGGGACCGACCCTGCTACCGCCTCAACAACACCTGTCCCATATGCGGCAGTGCCCAGCACTATGCAAGGGAATGCCCTAGGAACCAGAATCAAAGAAGGCCTCCAATCCAGGGCAGAGTTTACAACCTTACTCAGAAGGATGTCGATGCAAACCCGGACGTGGTACATGGTATGTATACTATCTCTGGCCATATTGCTCATATTTTGTTTGATACTGGTGCATCACATTCTTTTATTTCACATGTTCTTGCTTCCAAAATTTGTGTATCACCTAATAGACTTGATTCATTATTGCTTGTATCTACCGCTGGGGGGGAGACATTGCTAGGAGAGGTTGTCTACAGGGCATGTGCCGTGGAGATAGCACATAGGAAATTGAGGGTAGACCTGATAGGGTTAGACACGGGGGATTTTGATGTAATCCTAGGGATGGATTGGCTAGCGGCGTATCACGCCACCATAGACTGCTTTAACAAAAAGATTGTATTTAATCCTCCCAACGAGGAGCCATTTACAAGTTAATAAAATTATTCAGTACTGATTTCCCCTAATGGCAAGTTTTCTTAATTCCCAGTGCCTTAATCTTGTATTTTCTCTAACTAGGTAAACTCAAGAAAGAAGTTTGTATCCAAGAGATTCCAGTAGTCCGAGACTTTCCAGACGTATTTCCAGATGAACTACCTGGTCTACCAGCGGACAGAGAAGTCGAGTTCACCATAGACTTACAGCTAGGTACCCAGCCCATCTCCGTTGCTCCTTACCGAATGAGCCGCATCGAGATAGAAGAACTAAGGAAACAGATCACTGAGCTACAAGACAGTGGTTTCATTAGATACAGCGTTTCCCCATGGGGTGCCGGGGTTACTTTTGCAAAGGAAGGGAGATGGAACGTTGAGACTGTGCATTGATTACAGAAGGATAAACAAGTAACAATTAAGAACAAATATCCTCTTCCCCGGATTGATGAC